>JAHWFP010096553.1:0-18993 GCA_023313725.1 Lithobius niger
AACCAACAAAAAGGTTTGTTTCAACTAGCCAGTAGTTTTTAACGAAATTAATGAATAATTATGAAATACCTGATCGCTCAATGTTTACCGAACGTTAAAATACACGTTATTTAAACAAAACGACAAATTCTTACCATATTATCCAAGCTAGGGTAGCTGACGTAGTTGCGTTGAAACCAAACAATTGGCGTGCTTTTACGATGATCGCTTATGACGGTGCTCTCCTTCTGGTAACAAAACGTTGCGATTTTCAGTCGCACTGTCGATTGGACTGGTAGCTTAATACACTTTAAAACAATTTAAACAATTGGAGCAGTCCAGCTTAAGTTTGATATGTATTCGTTCCTTTGTCAGTCAAATTTTGTGTCTATTCATCAGCAAAATCAACAGCCAATGAGATGAAAGAATCCATAAAATGGCGCGAAATGGGAGCAGAGACGTCAGACGCGTTTGTGAAATGCCAATGCAGCGCCCAAGTTCTCGCACGGTTTCTCGCGGTAAAGCGTTAAACTAAGTAGTCTGACCCTATCAAAGCTACTATAATCCAAGGTCCCTGGATCAGACGTCGTTCATGTGATCACGAGAAGACGAGGGCAGAAGTGACGTTGTAATATTTCTACGCCAAATCTCGCGACGATCTCGGATACATGACTGCGCGTGGCTGTTCTAATGCAGGCCGAATGTTGCTTTAAATAGTCCTGCATAACAGCCAGCACATATATCGGTGATGAAGTCCGTTTCAAGATCGATACTGACGTTCATTCCGTCCAACTTTACAAGCTACTACGAAGACCATAAAACGTGTTGAAAATCCAGAACAATTTATTACTGTTGGTTATTCACCTTCACTCGCAACGATGTTAACTCTTCTCTCTGTATCATTAAGTACTTGTGAGTTTATCTTTAACACGCAGAGCGTATAGAAACACACTTCATCTAGTGACGAAACAACATTTCTGGTAATAATAATTATCCTAAGGTATTCACTGTAGACAGAACGACAAGTAGAAGCAAACGATAAGCTACTTGGCTTCCTAGAAGGAAGGAACTCACTGGCGTAAGTTATTCTCTCTCCTTGGGTGACGTCTTGGTAGTAAGAAAAAAGGCGGAATGATACAGAAACAGAGCTCAAAGTAAGGAGATCAGCTTTTACAGAGAGGTCGCTGCAACAAGCAGTGGTTCGGTTGTTATATTTGAACAAAGCCGAGAAAGAAAGAAGTACGGCCAACAGAGAAACATGCAGCAGTCTTGGGAGGTTTGGTAAGGATGGTAATAGTCAAGTGGCTTTGGCCGAAGGCTTTAACATTGTTACACCAAGCTAAGACATCTCAATATACGACAACAATCGAGCTATACATTGTTGGCCACTTTGGTTTAATTTAAAAATTTAAGAGTGATCAAGATCGATCTCAAACTTGTGGTATGGAGAGAATCCTTAAAAGTGGAGAAGGACTGCCAGGGAAATTCTCCCCCCATAAACTCCTGATTTTGAGAATGCTAATTTTGCACCTGGCTCAAAATTGGAAATTGAACCACTCAGCCTGAAAAGCATAAGTTTTCGCCATCAGTTCAGTTTGATTTGCAACCAAATGTCCATTTCGCTAAAGAACGTAAACAAAAATTATGTGGGGGATCAGGCAGATACGCTCCTTTAAATCATATTGCTTCGCGCACACTACTATTGTTCAAGGACAAAACTTGGGTCGTAAATAAAGATTCTGCAGTTGTTGTTTGCGTTTTCTTTGGGTGGGGCAGAAAGTGGGAGATACTGTAACGTGTGTCCCTGTTAGATGATACTTAGGGCGACGTTACGATTTACTTGTGCTTAAGGCCTCCAGTGGATGCCTGTTGCGGTACGTCATTAGATAAGATATTTCGGGATGATTGCCTATTGTGCCTCAACATGGCGAGATACACGTCGCGTCATATCGCGCAACACCCTGGCAGTCATGCCTCCCCCCCCCCCCCCCCAACCCTCGTGTGGTCATGGCTACTTCATGGCGTGAATTACAAATAGCACTTGGACTTACTGCTCACACAAGGAAACTAAAATCCGTGCCAAAGATTAGCCAGTTAGGAAAAAGGTTAGGCGACAATAAGTCAAGATTTCGGCTTGGGGGCTCATTAATTAATATACGTCTACTAAATGTTTACCCCTTGTGGTAGAGGAAGTCAGTTTGGGAACCAGATTCAATGCATCAATTAGCCTTTCCCAAAGAGGGGTGCACAGCCAAATTTCAGGCCCTCACTACAACTACACGATTTTGAGTTAAGCTTATTTTATAATATTATTTTTTTAAAGTGGGTCCTTGCATCGCGAAGGACCCCTTACCTAATGGGCCAGTGCCTTGCACCCCTTAATTGCGGCACTGACTACATTCGACTAGCGTTCGTTTAGCGCAACGTACTTTTGACTGTTTCCGCCCCCCCCCCTCCAAATATCTGTACTTTCACGTTACATGCGTTAAATGAAGACCATTTTTTAGCCCAGAGTGTTCATTGTACTTGATCGATAATGTGATGTCAATAATAGCATTAAGCACAATCTAAATGGTGCCACACCCACAACATTACCAATTTTAAAATTATCGCAACCAAAGAGCCCAACTCATAAAACAGCTTACCTGACGGGCAGCATTGAAGGGTGAAGATTTTTAAATATTTGATGGCATACTTCTCTTCACGAGGGGAAAGAAAATCCCTATGCAACACGTGTGGCCCACAAACCACAAAATCCACAAGAAACAAATAATTCCAGAAGGAAGGAGGAATTCGACTGAATCGACCACCTTAGCCGAGCTGATCACGTGGGGATTTAAGAACACGACTGATAGAGAGACGCAGCCAATTTGGGATTAATGAACGGATTAAGAATGCTGGCTGGCTGCACAATGATTGAGCCAAAAGCTGTCCAATGGAACGAATACAAGCGGCCTACTCTAAACTTGAATCGTAAACACTCCACGACAGGGCGCTACTACAACAGGGAGGTGCTTAGCCATTCAGACCGGCATCAACAAAAGGGCGGATAACGGCAAGGTGCACAAACACATGCACTGATGAAAAACTGGCTCAACAATCGCGCAATAAAGACCTTTTAACAAAGTGTAAACCTTCTTTTGTACCAAGAAGCTAAAAATTTCTTAACTAGAAACAAAATCCTGAGGGCTGTATACTGAATTGATTTTCAATAGAAAAAGGATAAAAATCGTTTACTGGTATTCCAATGAGAAAATTAAATGTGGCTCCTTACCATTCTGGTCGCATTCTATTATTTTACGACAAATTAAGATAGATTTTGTACCGTTGGGTTAACTCTAAAAAAAACGTACAGATGGTATATGAAACGTCAGACGCCGTCAAAACTTTTCTGGATTGAGGAAAAAACACCACAACATCGCTGCAAGATGTTGCTTATGGGATGAAAAACATTCCTCATCATCAAAAAAAGAATGAAAACCGACGAAGTACAAGCAATTTCTCATGCCTAAATACCAAACAAGGCCGAGAGACAAAATTAAATCTAATACACGTAGAATAATACAAGACACTCGATCAAAGATTTTTTGCAGTTAACTGTAAATGTAAGCAGGATGGAAGCCAAAGTAGATCCATTAGTGGTAAATAAATACAGATGCAAACCTATTACTGTTGCCTTTTGGATTTAAATGTCAGTCTGCCTGAGCGGGAATTGAACCCTCGACCATTGACGCTGCTCGATATGCAACAATTTGAAATGCTTTTTGTAATTATACACATTTAAAAAATGTATAGTTATTGTAATATCAATAACCAGAAGAGTGGTTGCATTACCACATGTCCAACATTTGGTTGGTGTGTCTTCAGCTATGTTTGGAAAGAAAAGAGCTTGGTTGTGTTTTATGTCAGATGCCTTGTCAGAATTGGTCTTTGCTTTGTTTGAAGTGACCGTGGTAGAAAGTTAGGGGGTTTTAGTTTGTTTCAGACAATCTGACAAAAAACAAGTCACTTAGACCCCAATTATTGGCGGGTAACAGGGTCGCTTCTTTCTGTGGTAAGGTGTCCTTACCTATTTATTCATTATATTTTTGGAGGCGTCCATTACCTCTTCCTTGTTGTATACGACAAGGCAATTTGTCCCATTGGAGAGTTTTTGTTGGTGCATTGTTGCTAAAGACAATTTACAGGCTACAATTTACAGCTCATAGTTCTTGGTTGAGGGTATTTGGACATCCAAATGTTTGAATTGCTTTCACCAAAAATATTTGAAGAGACTTGGCAAATAAATAACTGCATCAGTTTCTTTAGCGTTATTGGGTAAACCTTGCAGGAAAACATGATACGACTACTTTCTTCTACGTACGGTGCACCTTTTACGTATCCACCAACATCCAAGTTCAGCTATTCGCGCAGTTCACTTCAACCGCCAGAAGACGAACGACCTTTCTCTCTTTAGCCCGCGTCTAACCCACTAACAGCAACGTACAAATTCGGCATTTGCCTCCTCCACACACTTAAAACAAAAAATAAAAACTCAAATAAAAGAAAAAGAATAAATTCGGAATGATGACGACGTGCAGTAATTAACAGGCCGTCATCACGATCATTTGGCGAAACGTGATTTTCCAGCGCTTTTAAGTGCGCCACTAAAAAGAATGGCAACAAAGCCGAAAGAGCTTGGGCAAATACAAACGGCCAAGTCGTTCAGCTACAAAACCGGCTGACCCAAGGAAAAACTGGTTCACACTAACACCAACTTTTTATTAGCGTACAGTAGCTATACAAATTCTCAAGTCTGGGAATGTAGCCGACCAAAGTATAGCAAGGTTATAGGGTTTATACAATTATGAGACTACTATTAATACTGGGACTAGGATTATTATCAGTGACGTCGAAATCACTTATCTGGCACAACATTCTTCCTTCACTGTTACAACAAACTAACACGTTTAAAGGGGGAAATGAGTACAACCCCGAAGAACAATTTACGGTGTTGTATGTAAAATTCTATACCAAACTGGAGCTACTTTGTTTATCACAAAACGAAAAAAAAATGCTTTACAATTTTAAAATACAAAAACTTGACTAAGATTTATAAATTTAAAAAAATTCCAACCTTGCATTAAATGAATCAACGTAAAAAAAAGCTGGAGTGCTATCACCATCTCTTTACTGCACCTTAGCTCCTAACTTGAATAGACGTGTGCTCTATCGCGCCACCAGCCAAAAATCAAACGTCACGCACGCCGCGTCGTTTTAATAATTACTCTTCAAAGGGTCGTCCGTCACTAACTTTAAAATGAAAATAATAATCAACTAACAAATAACCAAACTGTCGTCCGTAACGTTTGTTATAATTTTCATCAAATCAAGAGAAAAATTCTGGTTTATATCTGCATGCTATACGGGTATGCCATCGACGCCACCACCACTACCTAAAATTGTTGAAAGTTGCCGCTGCCCTTTAAAATATTGGCGTACAGATTTATGCCGTCCCCACGAAAAAAATTATTCTTTGCCACTGCCGAAGAAAGTTTTATCGGCGCACACCTCTAACTTGAGATAGGCTGGCTAGGGTAGCATGGAGATCACCATGCTCCTTCAGCAGCTATGAAATCTAATTTGGTCTGCACTACCTCGGCCCCATGCCATGATCGGAGCTTTCCCAGTTAGCATACAAACCACCAGAGTCAGTCATCAAATTTGTTAGGCAATTTGTTTTTAATTTCTATTTGACGACCTATCACTATAAAGCATGCAAAATTATGTCCTCTTTTACCTTATTAGTCTCTGAAAATTTCTATCTCTGAATAATAATTAACAGTAAACAACCATAACTTACAATTTGCCACGCTACTGCGCTCTCGTCATCTCAGATTGCTGTATGTTAATATATACGCCGTATTTTTAGCCCGATTTTGGTGAAATTTGGTCTAGATATTAATATCCTATAGGTAAGTTTCAATATAGCAAATTTTCATGAAAATGGAAAGTTAACTAGCTGTTCTGTTATTTCAAACACATGGAGACAGAACCAACCTAATGAAAGCTTGCCCACCATTAAAATCTGTGTGTGTGTGTGTGTGGGTGTGCATGTATTAGGCTTGCGCTGGGCCATAGGGGAAAGCATTTATTGTGACAGCCAATTAGTCTGGGTTCAGACGATGTCTCACCACGTGAACACTATCCAGACGAGTCGAGGCGAGGCGAACGCCGAGCATCGCGAGGCATCGTCTGGGCAATCGCCCGGGAAAACCTACTGATATTAGTTATGCGTGACGTAGGGTCACATGACCGATAGGAGGTGCTTGTTTAAGAGTGGGGTCATGGGTAGAGTTTTCTTCTTACGGCCTGGGGCCTCAGCCCTCTCCCTCGCTTGTCAGGGTCACCAATCCGAAACAAACACAAAGGGCAACAAAATCTCAACTAAACCACTCCTGCCTGCACGAAATGAGTTTAAATTTTATGGTGCAAACGAACTATTCACAACAATGGCAGAAGATGACTGTTATACATTTAAGAAAACGGTTTTACACCTGTTAGCCGAAATTTTTTTTTTTTTCATATTTCGGACTTTTTTTGAGGTCGAGAACCCTTCGCAAACGCCTTCAGTTCGTTTGTGTGACATGCGCTAACAAATTAAAACGCCATTTACTGCAAAAAAAAAGATAGATTTAGCATGGATTGAATCGGTGGTCAAAAATGGGAACCTCGGCAAAAGCCAATGTCCTTAACACAAAATGTTTCGGCAAAACGTCATACTTGCACGGAACTCTACCTACAAGAAGAAACGGATGCAACCGCCGATTCCGTTCCATCTGCTGGCCAAATTTGTATGAAGTGCTCGATAATAATTTCTGTGCTTTGATTTTAAAATATTGCCTGCACTGCTGCAATCAGACAATGACTGAAAACAGTAAAGGTTGTCCTAAATGATGCCACGCAAATTTTGCACAGATATTTTCCCCAAATAATGTTGCCCCCCCCCTCCCTCTTTTTCGTTACCAACACAAATGTTTAACTTGTGAGATTATTTTTTTCACATATTCTAGAAATTGGGAAGTCTGATAGAAATAAATGGAAGTCGGGTAGAATAAAATATTAAGTAATATTTTATGTAAAATACATTATAAAAAAACTTGTTTCTTTGTACAGTAAATAAAAATAGTGACGTCACTTATAACTCCACATCCCTTTTGTCTGAAACTAACACTTTCAATAATCTGTTTGTAAATCATTATTTTATGGATGGACACAAATGCAATGGAAATAATATTTTTTTCTCAATGTATATTAGTTTTATATTATATTTTGAGTTTTAGTTGTGGCCTGTAAAGAGCACTGTTGTTGTAATTGTTTCTCACGGTATCAAACAATTGAAACCTTGCTCCTGACAGTACTGTACTGTATTGTCTGTCCTACCCGAGCTCGGCAGCAGCCTCTTAAATTACCCCTTCAGTCACCATGTTGTTTCTCCTGCACAACGCGCGCCAATCTTGGTGTTGACGTCAGGCGTAGCTGTCAATCAAAAAACCGGCTCTGACGTAGCACCGCACCAAAATTGATGCGGTGGTCAGGCGATTACCCAGACGCTGTTTTCTCCTCGCTCGCGTGTTAGGCTTCTCTGCCGGGCAAAACAGCGTCTGAACCCAGACTAACAGCCAATCACAACGAAGCACATGGTGACATCTCATGCCGACACCAAACACCACCAATGCAAAGCCAGGAAGGAGCTTACCAAGGCAGCTTCAAAGGCAAATCCTGTTTAAATTTGTTATATCAACATAAATGTAATTACAGATTATATTCCAATTTATTTACTTATAGCAATTTTGTTAAAAGCACTTCGGCGTCAACACTATCAGCATCGAATAAAGTCTTCGTGCGGTCACGTGGTGAGTGGAGGCGACATCTACCGAGAACATAGGAACTTGGCATCCCACATTGCAAGGGTAAGGACTATACTGAAAGGGGCCAAACCAAACCCGCGCCAAGCCATTTCGTTGGACAACCCGTACCTGTAAATGAGCATCCTTTTTTTAAATTTAACTCTTACACGCTATTATAATCACTGGAACTGAACGTCTTTATTGACAACTTATCTCACGTTCCAAGTCATTATTTGTACCACTACGTCGTCCAGAGCCAACTGAGAAGCTTTTAGCCTTTGCTATCCCAGTCTAACTTTCTTTAATGGTCGGGGAATTTACGTCGAGCTCAAGATCGAGGCTAAAACGCTGCTCACATCGATCTGGCAACGTAGTAGTACAAATAATGACCTCGAACGTGAAACAAGTTATCAATAAGGACGTTCAGTGCGAATTCCAGTGATTCAGAGGTTGTCATAGAGCGTAAGCGTAAAATTTAGTAATAACGCTCAATACAAAAGTAGAATAGAATTATAGAATATAAGATGTCAGTCAGTATGCTTAAAGCTTTTTGAAGGTAGATGTTATGCGGAAGGAACCATCATCGTGTCAGTTGTTTTTGTCGCATGAAGGAGGAAACCGGAGTATCTGGAGGAAACCTCGTGAAATGGGGGGGGGGGGGGACCTGTACATATACACTTCCCTTCACCAGGATCGAACCCGGGTTTGTAAGAAGTCAGAGATATACAGCAGGGAACGAAACGCCTATCAATCTGACGCCCCAGTGCTCGCAACTATACCCGTGCCGGTACAACTATAGGTACGAATTGTGCTACGAAATGCCTTCTGGCGCGGAAGTCTGGTTTCGCCCCTTTCATTATACATATAGTCCTTATCCGCACGGCGTGTGCTGTGTTAACACCTAGTCACTGTGACCGAGAACGCCAAAAACAACGCGCACCAATGCAAAGCCAGCTGAGATAAAGCTTGTTGTGCACCACCGCGAGTTGCCACAGTGCGACAATAAATGAGCGGGTGTGAAAACGTGGCATCCAACTAGACTGGCGTGTGCTATGCCAGGAAAGCTAGTAGTTAGGATGAGTTAACCCTCATTATGGTCTTGAATTCCTTGAAAAAAACAGGACATAAATTTCTACACATATTTATATATCAGTTAACCCTTAGTTACATGTATTAATTTCTGATACTTTTTTAAGGTCAGTCCTGGGATTCGAACCAGCATTCACTTGGCTTATGTGGACGTTGACCAATGGGCGGCTGCTATCTTTGCTCGGTGTTCACGGGGTTCTCTCGCAAAGCTTGCGAGTTGTTACCACCTGGCAATACTGCGTGACTTGGGGTTAAAGATGTTTTAGTGTATTAGGGAATTAGTGTGTATTTGGTAAAATTTCACCGAATTTTCATCGAAATTTTGTTCAACTTTCCAAGTTGAAGATGTAATCATTTTCATAACTCCATAAGGGTAAATCAAGTCCATTACCTAAATTCCACATTAGTATTCAGATCAATTCTAATTAAAATTCTTGAATCAAATTCAACCCCAACCAAGCTATTGCCAGTTTCCATGCAGTTTAATACATTGCCACATTCCTTAATTACTCTTTCAAGTGCATTCACGTCAGATACTTGCTCACAAATCAATTCTAACTTCTAAATGATCCAGTTTCTAAGTCGGGCCATTATCAGCTGATCTAGAAATTAAAAAATTCAGAACACTTTGACGAATTTGAGGCTGAAATCGGGATTTGAATTTTATCGGATATAAATGAATTGAATTTGTGGAATTGGCCAGAAATGGATATAATCACACCTGCAATTGAAGGTGAATCAAATTGGGACAAAACAGGTGACACCAAATCAAATCAAATTTAGGCAATGCCATTCTGAGAATGACTTGGCAATTTCTATCAAGCAGAGCAGAACGTGGACCGAATTGAGGCCCATCGTTTTATAATTTCGGCAGCTACTCAAGTCAAGTCTAAATCAAGTCAAGTGGAACAGGTTAATAAAATCAATTCTATCAATTCATTATCTGTAATAACCAAATATTTAATAAATTCCACCAAGTCCACAAACGTGGACTGGTTCAATCAATTCCAAGTCCGGAAGTGACTTGCGTCCATCAATGGAAGTATATGAACGCATAACGGAATGACTTTCCGAACGCTAGTCTTTGAAACGTGAAGGACACAGGATGTTGTACGTTGTAAAACGATTAACAATCTATGCGTGACAACTGTGGGTTTGAAGACAAGATTTGCTTTTATTACGCACGAGACGGAACAATTTAAATTACTAAATAGAAATAGATTACATTTATCATGTTGGTTCGTCGGGCAATAAATGAATTTAAATTCTATTAAAACAATCTTAAAATGTTTTACAGCTTCTAATTTCGACCACGTCAACCCTCACTAAAGAAAATAACTTACGGAAACTTGGTGGCACGAAACCATCAAGACAAAAAAAGTCCACTCGTAATCTACGCAATTATCTCTTGTTGCAATAAAAAAACAGAGGTTGAGCAGAAAAACATGATTCAGATAAACAATCTCGCACAGAAATCGCCAAATGAACGAAAATGAGGTTAAAAGTGTATCAGATAAGAACAAGATGTAATTTAAGCAAATGCCAACGCGAAAATTATGAGAGGTGGATGTAAGGAAGGAAAAGAAAAACTCAAGTTTAAATAACGTTTTAATTTTTCCATCCCATCTTTTGAAAAACTCGGATGCTGCACGCATGTTGTATGGCAGAACGCATGGCTTATCTGCACAATTACTGTAGTATACACTGGTCACAGATTAAATGTGGAAGGATAATTAGGACATGGACGTGAATTTTAAGAATCTAATTTCTTGATTTTTAGAGAATTTTAAACTAGATGTCTGCATGGTCAGCTTCAGGCCCAGACTGATTTGGCCACGGTGACAGTGGGACCTGGCCCGCTCAAGAGTTTTAAGGTGGTTTATAGTTTATAGTCACAGGCGAAATTGTTGCTGTTGTTGAATTATTTTTCCATTGAAACTTCTGGTCGGGCTTAAAGTTTTTTTCCTTTTTCCGATCATTTCGTAAGTGGCTTTAAGCGACTAGCCTAATTTTAATTTGAAAACGTTATTCTTCCCCTCCCCAACTTCCGTGGATTGTGTTTAGATTTCTCTTGACGTCGTGACACATGGCCAGCCCGTGCCTGATCCAACCTTCACGAGTCAATCACTCGCAACTTGGCCAGTATACTTTATATGGGGTGTTCACCATTCCAGATTTTCCACTCGCCAACACGTTTTTTGCCACTATTTTACTTTAAAAATCTTTTATTTATTTATTTATTCCAATTCTTACTCGGGTTAAAAGTATCTTTATCTGTACCTCGCTAGCTTGGTGAGAAAGCTAAGACCCAAGTCATCAACCATTCCCTCGCCATTAGCGAGTGGTGACCGAAACCGGTGAAGAATACTCATCGAGTGCGATATACGTGGGCGGTGACAAGAGCCATTGTAAACTAGGCGACAGAGACTAAAAAATAGGCTTAAAATGGCTACTCGCTTTGCCAAACCACTGCACTGGTTGTGCAAATGTACACCATGTCCAGTGTTGCCAATTATCAAAGGAACTCTGCTCCCTTGCATGGTGTCTACAGTTATTGAGACTGAGCCTAGTTAAATCTGGTCTTGAGTGTTTCACGTAAAGAAAAAATCTGGTTACATGATGTTTCCAGAGGTTTCCAGCATTTCCAGATTTGGAGGTTTCCAGAACCGTCAGGCGTTCTATTTAAAAACGTTGGACTAAAAGTGAGATTTTGTTACAGAGTTAATAAGAATCTGAACGGCTTGGATTGTAAGCCACTGGGCAATTATGGGAGACCCGGGCCCAGGAATTCACCAATCCAGGGGCTCAGATGGGATAAAACTCACTACTGGTTGGGCGGGAATGAGAGCAACCTTGCCCCAAAAATCGCTTGCTTGTTAAGGTGTGGCCCAATATTTTCCCCCTGCATCCATGCATGGAAAAAGCTAGTTGTAGCACTGTCACGGGGGTTATTTTTGATGGATGGACAGTAGGAATAAGTTGGCCGCGGATAGGCGATGCAGGTGTATTTTTAGATCGTTTGACGAACATGTACCAACAATGACGCAACTTCACAGCACTGAGATTGCACTCTCGAATAGTGAAGGAGCACTATAGTCTGTAGTGCTAAAAGACCCGACAGTTCCTTCTGATGTAAGGCTCTTAAATTTGCAACGGAATCAATAATTAGTCTTGGTCATCCACGTACAAACATTCCAAAAAGTCATCGTAACATGCGAATAAATAGGTTGTACACATCCACAAAGCAGCGAAGTGGCAACCTAGCTGCCGCCGTTTTTTGTCTTCTCGAATGAGAAATTCACACAGGCTTTATCTTTATTTTACTGCCAGGACGTTTGGACAACAAGTAAAGAATGCTACATTCCTGGTGTTGGTACTTTTCATCGCAGGATATTTCATTTATGGACTATTCATCCCCGGACTGTCGGGCGAAGCAAGTCAACATCCTATGGTTCTGATTGCAAATACACACCGAATTTCATTCTTCGTATATTCCGGCAGCTCTTAGTGAGGACGCTTCAGGATATTTATTATTCCCACGCGAAGCACAGCCCCATACAGGTCTAACTGATAGACCACTACTGCACTCGGTGTATACACGGTTTATTCCCGCAGCATGCATTTTGGGGGACGAAATGTCCTACCTTCAACATTTCCACCACCAATCTTTCATTTAGTGAGATTATAGGTGCTAATCGGAGAGCACTCATGAGAATGTTTTTATAATCCTTACCTGTCGGTCCTAGCTAAGAATGAAGAATTGGTGCTCCTCGAGCAACGTTTGACGTTTATCACCGTTCTGCAACTGCTGTTCCGTAGCATAGTATCACAAATCTCCATACTGCGATACAGGGAGCGCATTAGAGATTAAACCTACTTCCTAACTTCTACTGTGCACCATCTTTAAAACACGGCGAACAATGCGTCATGGTACATTTCTTGACGAATAAATGTTTTCATTTCGCTGCAACTCAACGTTCAAACAACTGAACATGATAGCATCATTAATGCTCTCGATTCGAATATCTCACTCACTATAATAACAGCAATCTGAGCCAACTTGAGCTAATGACCGCAACGAAAACGAAAATAGGTGAAAACGAAATATTTGGGTAAAGTTACAACAGAACAGAGGGACAATTTCCCTACGAAATTTCTACTGTCTTTCACTTGAAACATGACCATTAACACATGAGCTCTTCTTTTTCCGAAATAAAGGGATAAGGCCAGTCATCTTGAAACATCCCCCCCCCGCCCAAAGAGGCAAATAGCCTACACCCCGTATAGGCCTACAAGGTTTCCAAAATAAAACAGAAAAACAGTAAGGGCAAACTAAGGGCAAGAAACCACCAGTCAAACTTACCTTACACAAAGCAAATCCAAAACCACTTGGCCACGGACAATCACCACACATAATCCCAGTACTGCACAAGAAAAAAGTGGCCCCGGCGTCTCTGCTTAATTAAGTGGATTGTACGATTTTATAATATTCAATTTTTAATGTTTTATAATACTGTTACGGTAACAATCCATTGACAACTTTTTTAAAGACAAATTCTGCTGGACTGTGGCAAAACAAATTAATCTCCTATTTTTTTTAAAGAATATCTTGGACCGGAATTATGACAAATTACCTTAAAATTCATTTAAAAAATATGCCATTCCAAACAATATTCATAACGAATAAATCAGCTTACCTGTTACGATGATGATCAAGAACCAGGAATCACATGAAAAGAAACAAAGGAAAAAATATAGCAACAATTTTGTAAATTTTTTTATTTGGCAATTTATTTCTCATCGTTGTTAGAATTATTCTAGCAAGTTCTTCGTTAAAATTATTAATCCAAGATTCTATTACATTACATTCAACAAGCAACTACTGCAGGTTTAAATGTGCATATACGCAACCAAATATCTTCACCAAGAAGCTAAATGCGAGCCACATAGTGATGGCGAAAGTATAGTTGCTACGGTAACGTCCATCGATCAAGCCTATGCACCTATGCAGTCGTATCCACTCATGACAATAATATAAATAAAATGCTCACGCTACGAGCCGGCGAAACCAAAATCAGTGTCATCTTCAAATGTTACAGTAACGTGCAGATTCCAGCTGAAGAGATTACGTAACTTAAATGCAAATAATTTCAACTGTTGGGATTAGTTCACGACGGAGTGGCGCAATCTTGCTAGGATAAGGTCGCAGTCGTAAAATACTATTTCCCCTTTAAACATGAAGATTAATCACAAATTCTGTTCGTGTGTAGAACCACTGCTGATTTCGAAAATTGCAAAATGTTCGGGATATTGTGACTTAAAGTTACACATAGTTTCATTTGATTCTGATAAATCACGAGTTTTCACACAAGGGAACCTGACTATCCCAGGTTTCTCAAGATAAAATAAACGAATTTTTTCCTGATATCTGATGAGTAATGACAAATCAAGGCAAACAATAGTCTACAACTAATACTGGAGGTATATTTGACGACCTGTCATGCATGCAAAAAGTTGGAGTATATGTTGCGGAACTAAACCTAAAAGCTGTTCCTTTGTGCTATGTGTAGCAGCCATTTTTATTTACACCTACAATACTTGTACAATAGACCTGCAGCAATTAAATTAAAATAAGGTACAGGTACACTGAAGCCACCAACTTCACTGTTCGTTAACTTTTTCCCTTTCATGAGGCCAAAAAAATACAATAATTTCACGATTCTTTATTTTGAACAGCATAAATACATTATTCTTAAATTCGATTGAAGTTAATTTTTTTTAGATGACAAATTTTTATTTAGGTTCAGCAGTTTTTTCCCCTCCCTGCCAGTTGATCCTCTCACGCAAAAGTAGTCCGGTAACCACGTTTCGCAGATGGTAGCTAACTGTGAACGGTGACAATGCTGTCACAGTTTGTCAATTACGCTGGAAAAAACGGCTGTAAACTCGTCGTACTGCAGTAATAAAAACTTGTGGTTGGAATAGTTTGCGATTTAAAACTTGTTATAGGTACACATTTCCCCTAAATAATTGTTAAGTAATTTCTGATCACTTAAATTCCCCGACTTCGGGTAATTAAAACAGTCTACGACTGCTAGGGACCAACCGACGCCCGTTTGACAGGGGTTTGTATATCACATTCACCGTCCGAATATTTTCGCTCATCTGCAACTTTCAACTGCCGTTGTGTCGTTTCTAATTCAGGTGGGTAACTACAATTTGATTCATTAGAAAAACTGGATATGTCTTTTTTGTATAAAGGTAATTGAAAGGATCTACCACTGTTCGGGTCGCCATGACAGTATTTGAAACTTTACAACAGCAGGAAAAAAATCGAACGGTGCCGTGTAACCAGCTCCTAGTAAAACGGGCGTAGCTTGGACTCTAATAGCCGTAGATCCTTTTAATTACCCTTAATACAAAGGAAACATTTCCATCTTTCAAATTAACCTAATTGGAGTCAACTACCTAAATTAGAAACGTCACATCGGCAGTTGAAAGTTAAAAATTAACAAGAAAATCGAACGGTGACTGTGATACCAGGCAGCCCCTAGTCAAAAAGGCGCGACTTGGTCCCTATCGGTGGGTATGGCGCTTTTAATTACCCTTGACGGAAAGACGACATTCCAACCTTTCAAATGAACTTAATTGGAGTCATCTATACCTAAATCAGAAACGGCGTAACAGTAGTTGAAAGTTGTAAATGAGCAATATAATATTGTCAGCCAGTTTTCCAAGCTGGGGATCAAAACTCAACACGCATGGTAATGATTTCCGGCCAAACCGTTGATATTACGAAAAAAGTGATCTGAGGTGACTTTATATAAAATTTAATTACCTACATTTTTAGTCTAGTGCATTTTCAACCTAAACTGCATTGTTTTGTTGTAATACGCAAATATCTGATATCGGCCGCCATTTTTCCAAGTTGACGGCGAAAGTTCAACTCGAATCGACCAGGACTTTTTTTGTGGTTTGTAAGGTTCACATACCGAACATCTCTACCAAAGTTCAGCTTTGTGGGAATTATTTCCGCAGATAGCTGAAATTTCGTCAACTTATACTGTACTATCTACCCACATCAATCCAAAGTCCGTTAATCTATAACTCCCAAATGAGATTGCAGTCCGCTTGCAGACCCACATAACACAATCGGCCGAAGCTAATCGGCCATCGTCCCATACGCAGCAGGGTTCCGGTGGCAGAAGCCGGACAACAAAGCCCCATCAGCGGCAAGGAAAGGACGGCGGGGGACGCGTCAACTGGACGGTAATTGAATTTTCCAGCTCGTTAATAGCGGCCTCATTAGTGGCTTGTCCTATCTATCAATGACAGCTAGATCTTAACGCTCCACTTTGTTGGCACCTAGGCCGCCAGCTGTCTTCGAATCCAACTCATTTTTACGTGTCATGCACCCACGCCCCGAAATCCCGCTTGGCCAAAAGAATTCTTCGGGTAACGGCAGAAGGACTCCTCCGCCATTGCTAATTAATTGTTGCTACGGGCGAAACAACAAAGCTTCACCTTTAAATAAATCATGCGGCACAAATTGTTTTCGTGTGCGACCAAAGGTTGTTCCGAAATAGGTCTAAAATTAAGTTACTTTCCTCAACTTTCCTATAGTATTTCAGAGTAGGTTGGCTAAATGCACGGACCATAAAAGATGAATTGAACTCGGCTAGTAAACTGCGCTTCCAGCACAACAAACAACAATTATCCCCAGTCGCTTTTCTCAGTTACCATTATTGACCATTTCGTTACGAGTGGGCAGGGCCAAAACCGAAGCCATGTTGAAATTTCAAATTGTAGTTTCCAGCTGCGAGATTACGTTGCACAAATACCGCCTAAGGGCGCATTTATGCAACGACTCGCATTTACAATCTCGCAGCTAGAAGCCATCTGAAATTCCAACATGGCGACAGGATTAGCTCTGCCGGCTCGCAATGCAAACTACGAAAGTATGAGTTCGTAAGCGACTGGGAAAATTGTTTCGTGAGGAGGAAATCTTTCTTAATGTCACGAGACTGCAAACATTTAGTCAAGCGACGTCGGATTTAGTTAATCCATGTAGCGTTGTTACCGTGTCAACGACATCTTTGCCATCGCGATTAAATTCTAGCTGCGATAATGCAAAGGCGAGTCGTCGCATAAACGCGCCCTAAGGGTGCCTCTAAGCCACGACCTCGTAACGCAAGTTTCATTGCGCACTAGCTGTTACTAATTTAACTAACTGAAAACTGTTGTACGCACAGGCGGGCTGAATGGGTATTGTGCGGGTACAGGTGATGTTTTAGACCATCTCCTCTCTTACCCCCACCCGTTACTTTCAACCTATCTACTAATTAACATAACTAAGCGGCAGCAGCCAACGTCAGATTTCTTTTTATTTCATCTTTAACCCCCGTTCTGCAGTCAATCGCTCAGTCTAAATGTGTCATCCTCCAGTGCTAACATCTGTCTACTAGAATCAATGGACATGTACTAGGGCCTCCTCCTAGTACCGCGTGACTCAGCTAGCTCCTCACCACAAGCGTATTCATATAGTAGACTAGCCATATCGTTAATTCGCTTGGCTCACTCTATTGGCGTCGGTCCTCGCTTTATACAGTTACTTGATTTCCTTCTGATTAGTTTGCCTGATCGAACTTTGACGCCACGAGCAGTTTTCAGTGCAGTTTTTCACCGTATTTGAGAGTAAAAAATCAAGTGTTACAGCTATAAAAATAGACCTATCCAAAGTGCAATATCATTTTTCATTTTTGGCGGTACTCTCATCTTTGTAGGTGCCTTATTCCAGAGGAGTAGAGGTGCACGCACTTGTACGTTTTTAATGATGCAGACGCTAAATTCGATGATTGTTTTTCGCTTGTTGCGGTCCATTCGTCTGTTGAAGCGAGCCACGGCAAGGAAGCATAGACTCGAGGCACAAAGTTCAAAACATTTTGCATTGCAGCGTCGACAGGACAACAGAAACGAGTTTAACAAAAATGCCGCATGGACGAAAAGCCATTTAGCCGCTACGTGACAGACAGACAGACATACACGATAACCATCACCAAGCAAGGCAGGTCTGTCCACTTTCACTTACCCTAATTCCGAGTCGGAGCGAGCTGTTGCCATTACAAGACAAACGCTACGGCCAAAATGACCATCACCCGCATGGTTCGTTGTACGGAGTGGCCGGCCGAACACGAGGAAATAAAAGGGGCGATTATGTTTTGCAAAAAGAAGGTTAGAAAGAGCAAGTGGGTCATTGTTAGGGGGTGGCACGGGCATCAGGGCCATGGCGAGAGGTCGGACCGTGACGTACACGGCACACCGGAAGAACCTTGCCCACTACCGGAAGTGACATTCAAAACGACCTTTGTTTGCTTTCATTGACCGACTGACAATCAAACATCTTTCACTACGATGAATAATATAAATACTACAAAATGAGCTAGTTTTGTTTTATGTGAACGACCCATGCGTAAAAGTGTATTTGTCTCGTACAATGCTTTTTACTATTTTTTGTTTTACAAAGGTACGTTGTTTTTCAGTGAAAGACCGTTAAGAAATTAAGCCTACTTAGTATTTTAGAATAAACTTTTATTTTTGCTGTAAAGTGAACTCAATTCAAGTTAATTGAATTTTAATCATCCGGGCACACAACGAAAAAAAAAACATTTTAAAACATATTCAAAGATAGATATGGGGATGGAGATATTATCCACGTTACCCCCAACCCTCTCAACCTATAGTAAATGCGAAGGCATTATTACGCTGACACACAACACATGGTGCCACATTATTAACCAATACTTGCAGTTTTTTCCAGCTTGTTCTATTCATTTAGTTTTTTTGTTTTTTTAGTTGTGGTACAAGTATTTACTAAGCAGTCCAAATATGCTAAGTAATTTTTTTTCTTACAACACGTGATCAGAAAAAGTGATCAACTGAACTAGTAATTCTCGTCGTGCGTGCAGTCTCATCGTACTCCTTTATGGTAGTGATAAGTGCTAAATACTTACGAGAACATTCCCTCCCATAGCATACA
>JAHWFP010096553.1:19093-35142 GCA_023313725.1 Lithobius niger
CCCCCCCCCCCCCCCAAGAAAGAATGAAAATGGCGGAAACAAACTTAATCAAGTTCAATTAATTTTTGTATATTTTTAAAAGTCATTTTCGTTTTAACAGTTAAAACGCGTATTCTTTCGTCGTGGTGGAGAGGGGAGCAAAAAATTGAGAGGCGAGACGTAAAGTTGCCTTCCCCACCTATACTATACTACCTATACTATTAAAAAGATCCGGCCAATGCATAACTAGACACAGAATACACAAGCTCTCTTTTTTTTTCATATTTCCCCTGGTGTTACGAACCCAGAGTTGACTACCCCTAATTAAGTTTAACACCATAAGCGCATGAGAATCTTCTTTTTTTCTGAATCTCAGCAATCATGTTTCTTTCGTTTTCCTAAGTTCTGCCTGGTAACCGTCAAAAAAAAAAGAAAAAAAAAAAAAAAAAAACAACGGACAAAAAAAATCTAGAAAATTTTTAAGGAAAGTCCCTTCCTGAGGAGCATTAAGTTTTTTTTTTTTTATTTGTTCCTGGACAACAATTTTTCTCCGAGGACGTTCTATCACAAGCTTCCCTAAAAACGACGCAATGAAAGCGCAAAAAAGTGTGCTAAGTGGATTGTTAAAGTCCAAACTTTTAAGTTATAAAAAAAGTGAGAGTAGAATCCCCTTTTCTACATCACAAACCAAACAAATCTGATAAAGGGTCCTTATTTCCGAAATTTTGAGGGATTAACTGAATTAAATTTTGACTCGATGGGTGCAGTCAGTAAATAATATGCTGCTTTTTCTGTAGTGTGGCATCAGGAAGGACTATACCGAACTAAAGACGAAAATTTAAGTTAATTGTCCCAAAATTAATTGTTTTAATTGTCCCAAAAAAAGAAATTTCTGGCTTCAAAAAAGCAAATAAACTATCACTTTATTTTCGAAATTATTTTGAGTGATGAAAAGGGGGAAACAAGGACCACTTCCAAGTCTTAGTGAAAAGCTGGATCGTGGTTTTCACAATTTGTCGGGTTAAAAAAAAAAACAAATATTTCTACTTTTGTTCAGTTTGGTTGCATGCCGCGCGTAAACTTTCTCTATGTGTCAATGAAGCTACACCGAACTAGGTTAGAAATTTTTCCCTTTATCCGAAAATTTGGAAAATTGGAACAAAAGTTTTTAACGTTCAGAATTGAAATTGGGATCCAGAAAACTGGTCCCTATTTTCACATTCCTTTAAAAAAAATAATAAACCTCTTGTGTTCACACCTTCAAGAACGTCGATCGCTGTTCGCCAAATCGTATTGGCGATTTAGTTTTGAGCGTTCCAAAACGGCTATTGCACCGATAACCCTGCAACTCAAATTTCCTGTCTCGAAATACGTAATACCTAGAACCTAACTATTAGCAGCGTTGTGTTTGCAATAATAAAGAGGTCTACCAAACAATTAGTCAGTTCAGGTGCAAATAACTTTTTTTCAAATTGGAGATTTCAAAAGAGTCAACTACAGTAAAATAGTTAGACCTATAATAGTTCAATTCCTCGTAAATAGAATAGAATACTGACAGACATTGGCGAACTAATCAAGACACACACTAGTGTGTCGCTCGCCAAGATAAAACGATAACATCCAGATAATATATATATGAGCATAGCAACCACTAGAAACGTTGTGTCTTTACAGCAAATGTAGTTTGGCTGTTTTCAGCCATCTGAGGGTAATATCGGGAGACTTTGGTCACCTGACAACAAAAAGGTCACTATTAATGACACAGCTTACCATTTCTTGTTGAAAAAACGACGTGAATAACGTTGATATTTGCCTAATTATTGACTACTACTGGTAACGCTTTTTTTGTATCACGAAAATAAATTCTTCCATGCGGTGAATAAAGATGGCTCTTAGCTACGGATATGTGCCCTTTTCATATGAACCTTTCTAATTGGTCAAATGATTCAGGGGTTAGGGAGCTCCAAATGACCAAATTGATTGTTTTACATTGTTTTAAACATTTTTATTATGCAACAATGCCAAACTGAACACTAAATAAATCCGTTCGTCTTCATTGCTAACATGAAATGCTATCATATATAAAAAAAGTGACTGCTATCCTCAAAATGTAACGAAAGCGAACAAAAAAAAAGGAAGTGGACCACAAAACTAGATTGGTGTTACCATCTCATAATTAATAAGAAAAACAAATGGATTTCATCAATTTGGACCAAAAACAGCTGATACCTACCCCAAAACAAAACTTGTTAAGGATTCCCGCCAAGCTTTTCGGCCGTGTGAAGTCGTGATATCAAACGCCAAGCTGTTTCGCCAAGCTAATCCCACCGACTAAGACTTGTAACGTTAAATGAAATAATTGAAAATTGAGCAGTAAGCAGTTTTCATATATTTCATTTAAGCTTCGGACTATTACTCAGTGGAATTAGCTTGGCGAAAGAGCTTGGCGTTTGATATCACGACTTCGCACGGCCTAAGAGCTTGGCCGGAATCCTTAACAAGTTTTTTTTTGGGGCAGATTTTATTTTCTGGGAAGGGTTTGATGTCCCCTCTTGCTACTGACCATGTGGCGAGTGCTGTCAAATTCACATTCGTCAAGGTTGGTTGCACTCATGAGCTTTAAATTTTGACCAAAATGAGAACAAACTTTTCTCCCCATTAAATTACAAAACCAATGCAAGTTTTTTTTAAACATTTTTAAGAGAGCTTAATTAGGACAAGCATAAACCATACGAAAACAACTTGTTTTTATTTTTATTTCGTAATCGGCCAGATTGAACAAACAAAACAAAAAAAAACGGAAGCATCCATGTGGGAAACTATTTTCATGCCAAGAATTCCAATTTTATGAAAGAAAAGAGCCTTTCATTTCATTCAATAGCTTCATCATAAAAAAAAAGGAAAGCAGACCTACTTTTTAACAACGATGAAGACAATAATCGTGGTTTAAACGATTGCGTGGAACTGTGTCATACAAACATGCAAACAAAATATTAAAAAATGGGAGACTTAACAAAGCACACCTTAAAGATAAATCGGATGACTACATACATAGTGCTACAGCGTGGGAGCTAAGACCTCCTAAAATAATTAACTTTTTTAATCAAAAAAAAGATACAAAAAAAAGGTTTTAAATTAGGCCTACACGTGCATTTCGTATAAACATTATCTACTCCTCTTCAAGCTTATGTAACTGTGTGACCGACAGGCAGGAGAGTTGGATTCGCAATTGCACTCATCACGGATAAATACGCGGTACTTCCCAAAACCAACAGTTTATTCCATGGTAGTAGATAAGTAGGTGAGGCCGTTTCTCGTAAAACGTGGGATAAATAGTACCTGCTTATCAACGTCACCAGAGGGCGAAATATGTCAATCTCAAACCCAAAACTGGTATAAGAGAAGCCGCCAAGGTTCCAAAAATGGTCGGCCTTTGAAGGTAGTGATAACATTCAACCAGGGAAAGTCCGCCAAGGTTATTCCTATTAGCCAAGTTAATCGCACTGACTAATAAATAACTCGAAAGTTAAATGAAAATTAGAACATTGTTACTCGCGGCAGCAATCTTCAAGTTTTCATTTAACGTCCAGCATCATTTGGTGCTATTAACTTAACTTGGCTTATAGATGAACCTTGGCTGCCTTTCCCTGGTTGACTGATATCACACCTTCAAAGGCCAACTTTTTTTTAGAAACTTGGCTGCTTCTCTTATACCAGTTTTGGGTAGATATTACAACTTTCACAGGACTCCTGAATGTACAAAAGGTCACACTGTCTTATCTTCATCTCTACCCTTTTTTTTTTTGCAGGAATTTTACGTGTATTAATTTTCACAATTGATAATTTTCACATTTGCCATTGTCCAATAAGCCGTTACATCAGTCAAACTGATACGGTTTAGTTTATTGTATGTCCACGCCATCACATTCTTTAGTTTATTCTATCCCAGTGAAGTTTCTTATTTTCTTCTAGCAAACGTTGATTTTCGTTCGCTCCGCTCACTCATTTAGCGCATCCCCCTTCAGTTGTTCCTCCCGAGGCTAATGTTAAATCTACGCAATGAAGCTGGAATTGCTTACTTAATTACAATTACTTGGACGATCATGTACTTGGCGGCGACACCCTAGCATATCATAAAGATTAGAGGTCGACCAAATTTCGGTTTCGGCACCGAAACCAGCAAATTTTCGGTTTCGGTTCTGGTTTCGGCCATGAAGTTATAGCTCAGTTTCGGTCGAAACTGGTTTGACTTGTTTCGGTTATGGTTTCGGCCGAAACTGGTTTGACTTGTTTCGGTTATGGTTTCGGCCGAATCATACGCTGCAGTTTCGGTGAAGCAGAAACCAAGTTCCATCTCCCAGCAGTAGCCACTAGCCAGTTTCCGTGTAATAACTAGGCTGCAGCCTAGGAAGGGACAGTGGGCACCATCACAGATCCTGCATTCATCTGGCATGCTCACGCTAATCAATAATAAAAACATTTTTTTTTTTCAATCCAAATTCAATCAGATTATGGCTTCATTGCACTAGAGGGAATTTATGCTTTTATTTCTCTTTACGTTTTCAAGCAAAGGTTATACTTATTGCATGAAGCCCTTTGGTTATTGTGTGGCTCTGGACTTCACTCGCCGACACGAATGATATGAATGGTTATTTAATTAAAACAAGACTATTGACAAAAAAAAAATTCAAAAAATAAATAAATAAATCTAACTGTATATACGGAATTTTTTAAAACTTTTCCTAACCATTTTTTTTTTGGGGGGGAGAGGGAGGGGGCTGGTAAGAGGGCGCACGTGGATTTTCTCAGCGTAGGACGGGAAATGGGTAAACCGGGCTGTGCCTTCCAATCTGGACTTTGTCTACGAAAAACCACACACACATGATTTTTTTATTTTATCCTTGCTTTTGTCTAATAATTAAAGCTGGTATTATTCAGGTTAGGTTCTGGTTCCGGTTTCGGTAGATGTTTCGGTTTCGGCCGAAACCGAATTGCCAGTTTCGGTAATGAATTCGGTTTCGGCCGAAATTAAATAACTGGTTTCTCGTTTCGGTAGTAGTTTCGGTTTCGGCCGAAATTAAATAACTGGTTTCTGGTTTCGGTAGTAGTTTCGGTTTCGGCCGAAAGTTAAAAATTTGGTTTTGGTAGACCACTAATAAAGATTAACATAAACGTTTTCTCCATAAGAACATGTTCCCACACTTTAATGTTGAAGTTTTCTTCGTTACTGGACCCAAGATACCTGATTCAAACTATTTGCAAAGATTTTATCGCATGACGAATTTACACCAGTTTGCTGAAATCAGGTATAAACTTGTTACAGTTAAAAGACACAGTCTTCTAGCGAGCCGCCTTTTTACATCTGACAACAATTATTAAATCTCGTCTACTTGGCGGCGATACACTAGCGTGTCTACATTAATAAGCGAGGACAGCTAGACCTTAAAGACAGTGGTCTGGAAAAAATAAAAAACATTAGTAATTCTGAGGTTTTCAGAAAAATTGTTGCACCTGACAATGGTAATTCAGTATAGTAACTAATGTTATATGCCCTACACTGATTTTTGAAACGATAATGAGTAGGAACATATTGCATAGCTGCGTAACAGTTATTAGAATTCAGACTTGTTTGCTAATGAAATGCCAGCTTCTCCAGGCTCGCATTTAATGTTACTGCTTTTTACGTAAGCTAACCTGTGACCTCAGTTGCTCACTAATATTGAAGTTATCTTGCGTACCTTGTTTTGACCCTTGCATATGAGTCAACCTGAGATATGCTATGTATGTAATATAAGTGAGGTATTTCATTATGGCTCACTGGTAGGACAGCTAATGTACAATCCTGGTGCTAGGGGGAGATTCTAGCAGAGGAGGCTCATGGGAACTTACACAGACTCCTCCCGTGGAGTTTGTAGGAAACTGGCCATGGTATCAAAAGCCTTCCTTTTGCTCCTCAAGTGGCAAATCATTTGAGAGTTGGAGCTACTTCAACATCAACTCCGCAGCCAATCCTAGAGCATCCTGAACCACTCACAAGATATGCAAGGAGTACCGCGTGGGATTTGGAACAAACTGCGAGTTCTTCACTTATATTGGCGTCTTTTCTAGCAAAGAAGGCTAATGGGAACTTACACAGGCACTCCACGTGGAGTCTGTAGAAAATTGGCACCAGTGGTATAAATACCCCTGGTCCTCAGGTATGTAGTCATTGAGAGTTGGAGCTCCAACATCAACTCCCTATTAGTATGCCACTTCTGCTGCAGCCAATCCTAGAGCATCGTGAACCACTCACAAGATATGCAAGGAGTACCGCGTGGGATTTGGAACAAACTGCGAGTTCTTCACTTATACTGGCGTCTTTTCTAGCAAAGAATGCTAATGGGAACTTACACAGGCACTCCACGTGGAGTCTGTAGAAAATTGGCACCAGTGGTATAAAAACCCCTGGTTCTCAGGTAGGTAGTCATTGAGAGTTGGAGCTCCAACATCATCTCCCTATTAGTATGCCACTTCTGCTGCAGCCAATCCTAGAGCATCCTGAACCACTCACAAGATCGACAAGGACTACACCGTGGCATTTGGAATAAACCGCGAGTTTCTTCACTAATTATACTAGCGTCTTGCCTTCCTGGCTCGGTATGGGATTGCACAGAAGCAGTTACATATTGCAACCTCGCTCGCTGTAAGCTAGTGTGAAATCCCATTATGGCACGCATTTTAGATTTGCCGAATCGTAATGAGACAGTTAACAATGAGAATTCGTGGGCCGTGACGACTCTAGTTTTCTTTAACGAAACGTGTCATACACATAGTTTGATTAATGAATCCAATGACAATGGTTTTCTGTGACAAGCAATACCTCTAGCAAAACAGGCTTTGCTGCGCAATGCACTTATGCCAAGATCGCTTCACATTCTCGCAGGAAGCTAAGAATGATCTGAAATTCAAAACGGCGCCACTTTTGACTCCGATTCGAATCAAAATATTCAATAATAGGGTTAAGAAGCGACTAGCAAAAACATTTCGTCAGGAGGAATTCATCTCATTGTTCCCGATTTTAGGAATGCTCGCATTTACCCCGCAAATGATATTGTAGGTATCTAGCCAGTTAGCGTTGTTACCTTCGAAACACCACCTTTGCCAACACACTGGACTCAACTATCTTCTAGTTGCAAGAATGCGAAGTGGAATCGGTACATAGATTGTGTCACCCTATACCCTTCTGCGTCATCAGATAACATTTTGGCCATTTTTTTTAAAATTCGATCTGATGTTCACTTAGCTGGCAGCCGACCATTGTTGACCACTGGGCTGTGCTTGCAGTCTTCGGAGATGCCTCGCAACATTTGAGGTGAGCCTTGGGACTTTGAAGTTACTTTTTTCCTTCAGCTTGGTGGCACGCTCTAAAAGTCGTCTCTTGATGCAATACCAAGATGACGTCATCTCTTGATAAAAGTCTTGATGGGGTTGTAGAGCCTCAAAAATTGGCCCGAAATTTTAAAGCTCTCATTAGCCAATAAAGACGTCATCAAAATGGCGGACATGTTGAAAGTTGTATTTCAAAAGCTCAAAAGCCCTTAAAGCTCAACAGAGTGTCCGTAATAATATTACCGCATGCTCGATCTCTCCGTCTGGGTCACGACCCCTTGCATCCAATTGAGGAACGGCTGATCGTAGCTATTTTCTAGGATAACCCACGTTAAAAATATGGTGAATAGATTTAACCCAACAGATTGGTGTGAAAATACCACTCGTGCTAAGATTTGTGTAGGCATGAAGCGTCTCCGCGTGCAACAGCATTCCACGGGCGTGAGCGGCTTCTTCAAGCAGACGAGCAAAAACTGAGGATTTCGTCTCTCGAGTAAACGCCAGTTCACACATGTGCTGGAAAGCTAACGTTTCTTATCGTTGCTTCAGTAAAATAAGATTAAGACGATGTTGAATCAAATGGTCTGGCTTTGGGAAACAAAACGCACAGCTTCTTTCCCAGATGCCCTTGTGACAAGACATGGAGTATGAAGCGACTTTTAGAACAAGGACACCCCGACGTCCTAGACCTGTAGTTATTAGCTCGTACAGTAACTTGAAATTTCAATGTGGCACAAATGTTTGGTTCTGCCGTTTAGTAATGAACCAGTGAACAATGAGAGTTGATGAGCCATTAAAAAATTGTTGCTTCAATCTGAATTCTTTCCGATTGTCCCGGATTGATAACATCTTACACATTTAAGCAAACGACATCGTAGATGGCTCTCCACATGGTATTATTACCATGTTAATGATACTTTCACCATCCAACTGGAACTTACCTTCTAGCTACAAGAATGCGCAATGAAATCGTGTAACTTACAATAATGAAGGGCAATACTCGGCAAATTTCGATTATACCACTCAAAAGGTCCTACTTTAGACAATACAGCACCATACAATATACACTTATGGGGCTTCTCACCCAGATGAAAAAAAAGCGATTTTGTACAATTCTAAAGTCCTATTCAGCATAAATTCTTGATATCAAGGCAGAATAAAGTCAATTGTTTAGTTCACATGACGAAGGAGTTAAGGAGTCTGTACAGATTTAAAGTGACCCAACAGTTGCTGTACACATGCGTGTGCCACTTCACATCTAACACATTTTAATGGCTTCTCTCTAACTGTATTTCTTCAGCTTTGCACTACTGAACAGTTTTAGTCCAATAAGAATAAACTGTTAATCATGCAAATTACATGAATCTTACCTACCTGTGTTCCATGTAACGATCTATTTCATTCCTGGGAGAGAGAAGCACAAAGGAGAAAAAAGAAAAACAAAAACCACGGTTTAGTTATTAGACCAAAAGAACCACATCACCACAAAACCATGCTGTCGTTAGTTTGATTAAAGAGATACTTTTAGCGAGACACCATGCTGTAAGATCAAGTGCGCAGGATTAACAGATACCAGTACCGCCTCCATTTGATAGTGATATGTGGCATGGACATTTTAATGACACCCGATGCATGTTTACCAACACGCCACTTACAAGAACATGTTAGAATAGGAAGTGGGTGTCCGCTTCCTATTTCCTATCCAAATCCACTTCTGAATCCGAAAAATTGTGTAATACTTTCAAATAAAAAAACTATAAACAAAAAAAATGTTCTTCATTGTAGTCATGAAGCCGCATAAAACTTGTACTTTTACGTTGGGTGTCGTGACTATACCAAAGAAAAGTTGTGTCGTTTTTTTTCAAGAATTTCAAAACAGAACCCACTTTTTCGGTTATTTTTAACACATACCGTGATATGAAAAAATTCTTGACCGGAGATTTGATTTTTTTTTGCCATTTTTCTCAACAATGAAAGATTGTTCCAACATTTAAGAGCAAATATCTTCCGTCCTTATTAAACGTCTTATTTCCAGCAGTTTGACGAACTACTATTTAGTTCCAAACTTTTCAACCATGGGTGAAAAATTAGTGTCTGCAAAATATGGCCACCAAGCACCTGCTCATTCGCTGATTTCTAAGTCGAGGGCGTTAGTTACAATGCCAACTGAGATGCTACAAATCTTTTCCTTGAAACACGTTCTGGATACACGAATGTGTCGTTTTTTAAAATTACGCCACGCGCATAGAAATAACTTCACTGTGGCTGATCCTCAACTCTAAAAATTACTTAAAATTAGTCTTTACGTTAATAAAAAAAAACTGAAATAGTTTTTATTGCCTATGCGAAAATAAACATTACCTGTTTTCTCATTAGCAGTTCCCCTCTCTTCCCCCATTGAAGCTCTCATCCCCTAGCTTGAAAGTTGTCTTCCCTGCCGCGCTCATAACCTCTCTCACTGCGCATGACTGGAACCAGGTCCCTCTATATAAGCAGAACGCAGCGGCGCACAACCATCTTTCTTCCTTCCCCCATGAACCTTGGTCCATTAGAGGGGAGGCTAGGGCGGGTAAAGGTAATATATATTTTCGTATATGCAATAAAAACTAAAATCAACCAGGTGCAGGCCCTGGTATTTTAGTCTTTTTATAGCCACGACAATATACATTACCTGTTTTCTCATTAGCAGACTTCGTCAACCTGGCGGTGGGCAAGGTTCAGGAGTCCCACAGTACGAACCAGCAACCTCACGGAAAGTATCTGGTGAAGACAACCGATAGAGCTTGACCCCAAAGCTCCGGGAACCACAGTCCCATGGAGTGACAAGAACCAGAGGCAACGTGGAAGCCTCTGGAATGATAACTACTAATGGGAGAAAATGATGCTACTAATGGGAGGGGGGGGGGATTGAGGTTTAATGGCCTGACACCACGGCACAAGGTGAGAGATTCGTGCTAAAAATGAAATCCTCTTACCTTGGTGCGGGAAGCAAAGTTGCAGACCGGAATCACAACACCGCATCACAGCAACAGAAGCGGACGAGGGCAAACAGGAACAGGACTGCGGAATGGCGGCTTGTAAACGGTATAGAGGGTGCCATCAAACCAGTTATTTACACAAAACTCCAAGCAATCATTGGACCGAGCCAAGGTAGGGCATGAGCCGCAGTCTGGAGCCGACAAGCATTGGGCAAACACCGCCGGAGCAGACCACATTGAAGACGATAAAGGGGATATAAGTCACAGGTTACATGTTCCAGCGGTCTCGTCTTTTCTTTAATCGGGAGGGGAAAGGCAGAGGGTTGAAAAAGTCCAGCGAGGAACCATGACACAGAGGTCAGAGAGAAGCGGTATCGTGGCAGGACCACATGCAGGACACAGAAGCAAGGCTCCTCATCGGCAAGTGTGTGTTCGTGAATAATGAAAAAATTCACCACAGGTTCCCTACGGGAGAACCCGAAACCTCAGGGCAACCCCCTTAGCCCTCCATTGGCAGGGGGCAAGGCAGATCTTGTATAGAGATGTCGGAGTGCTGTGTTATACCTGAAAAAACCGGAATGAATGAGGAGGCATCATCAAATTGCCGTGTGAGGTATGTAGATAATTGCTGATAATCTGGGAAGGTAGCGACCATCGACCAAGCAGAGACCAATGGACAGTCGATGGCAGAAGATGGCACAACAGGAGGGGCCTCGGAATTAGGTTGGATCAGGGTAGTGAAAGCACAAGAGGTCGTGGTGTGCGGATCCCGAAATGGGGATGGTAGTGACACAAGGGGTGTCCTGTGGCAATGCTGTGGCCAGGCTAGCCAAGGCGGCTGGGGACAGAGGTGGACGGGACCGCGGAGAAAGAAGACGGAGACCTCCGGGCCCACAACGCAGCTTTCTCGTCCGGGAACTTGAGAAATAAAAAGCCCGCCAAGGGGTGCAGTTGGAATGGGCGACACCCAACACATTTTATGCTTCAGTAATGCGTAATTGATGTGCAGGGACCGGTGGCATTCCTGTAGACGTTCGAGAGACCATTGGAGAGAGTGACGTTAGAGGCCTGAAGGAGAAGATTTTCGTTTTGCAAAGATGCGGCGGAATCAGCAGCAACGCGAAGTGCATGATATTCAGTGATCTCGGCACGGAGTGATGAAAGCTCCACGGAAAAGGCTTTAGCGACAGAAAGGACACACCGAATGTTCGCATCAACATTCTCCATATCCCTGACGGACAGATCTAAACCTCGGCTTAGAGCCGTGCAGAGCACTGAAGCTGAAAGGAACGAGTGTGGTTCCGACAAAGGAGTCGAAACTGGAGAGACTTGTCCGGCCAGGCGAAGAAGCGGGAATCTCCGGCAAAAGGAGGCAGAACCAATGGCAGAACAGCATCAAGAAGCATTATCGTAGCTGGCGGCTCAGAAAGCAACTGGGGAACGGTAGCAGGAACAGGTAGGTGAGCCGATGACTTGAAAGGAGGCACAGTCTTGAGGAGGAACAACAACCCACCGGACTAGAAGACGGAACACAAAAGGACCGGGTAAAGTCAGGGAATGGCGCTGGTAGGCGAAGAGACGCTGGCGGCTCGAAGCCGGAACAGGTCCTAGATCTGGAATTGGCCGAAGCGGAAGATCCGAGAGGAACAAAAGTCACAGGCGGTGGTAGAAGCTGATGGTGGAGCTGCTTGCGGGGCCATAGACCGGCCCTGTCGTTGAAACCGGACCGCTCTACGCGACTGTTGGCTTGGAAATGAAGAAAGCAGGGTGGGAAATACCGCCGACGGAGGAGGGTTGGGGGGGGGGGGGGGCGGATCACTACAACGCTAACCACCCGAGAAGCAATAGTCCAGCCAAAGCGACGTCCCAGAACGGCTTGCGACAGATGAACCGGCCGAGCTGGAATCAGTGCAGCGGCTCGTCCAGGACCAGCTGGCAGGAACGAGGTGGAATCACAGCAGAGAGCGGTGTCAGGAATTGGAATGCAACAATGAGTAGGTGGAATCGGCAGCAGCTAAAGAACCGGTGAATCCGTGAGGGAGCGGATCGCCAGGTCCGGAATGACGTTAATGGTGAGCTCACGAACAACAACCACGGCAGCTCCCCTGAGAAGAAAGGTGGCTGGGCTCCGCTGCGTTCAGCTTATATAGAGGGACCTGGCTCCGGTCATGCGCAGTGAGAGAGGTAACGAGCCTGGCAGGGAAGAAACTTTCAAGCTAAGGGATAAGAGCTCCAATGGGGGGAAACTGCTAATGAGAAAGCAGGTAACGTATATTTTCGTGGCTATAAAAAACTATTTATTAGTTTTTTATTAACTTAAAAAAAATTATCACGTAAAATTAAAATCGTTATATTGAAACTAGTAGCAGTCGCGACCTACATCCTGGCGAAGACAACTGCGTAGCTTCGTAAGGCCCTCGGCAACGTCGCGGAGGCCCCCCCCCCCACCCACACAAAAAACCATTTATAGGTCAAGCCGGATAATTTATTACCCATGCTTAACACTTTAGTAGGGCGGATTACCACTTGAATTATTCACTTTCTGTCAAAAGAATGCAATTTGGTGTGGATGCACATAAAGGGATAAGTGGGGAAAAAATACCGATGATAACAAGTTCAGTTCAGTCCCCCCCCCCCCCCAAGGGGGGGGGGGAGAGATGACTAAACCTCACCGTGAACAAATCAGCACACAATTCTGGACAGGAAAGGTGATACACATCTTTTACGAAAAAAGCAACTATTGAACCTTTACAAGCATATCACCCTTATTTCGTACGAATGCTCAGTTTTTCAATTGGTTGTTATAGGGATTTTCGGGTTCAAAGTGTTCTTAGGAGCACTCCAATAACCCTAAATGGACATGCTTACAATATTCTGAAAAGTAAGGTTCTGTTCTTTCCATCAATCCATTCAAAATTGTTTAACTTAGATAGGGACCATCCCTTGCCCGTTTGAAAAGGTGAAGTGATAGCCTAGTGGCGTAGCGAAAGCATATGATCATTTTCTAATTTAAAGTGCTCTTGCGAGCTCTATTAGGCAGAACTGGACAGGTTGAGAATATTCTAAAAGACGGGGGGGGGGGGGGGGGGTTACTCCTTCCATCAATTCTAACCACATTTTTTTATCGTACGTCTGTTTAAAGGGAACGTCTTACGTCTGTTTAAAAATGAAGAGGTAATGGCGTATAGGCGAAGCGTATTATGATTTTAAATTTCAAAGTAGTTTTGCGAGCAATCTAAAAGGTGGGGATCTATTCTTTCCTTCAACCCTAACCGAAATTGTTTAGCTTTGATAGGGCCCGTTCAACGCCCTTTTAAAGGTGAAGTTGTATTTCCGTATAGGCCAAGGAAATACGAGATTAAATCGTGCCTCCGACCTACTTTAAAAAAAGATCCACACAGCGTGCAGTGGTACAGTCGGAAAATGAGCATTAAAAGTGCAGTTTATTTCTAAAACTTCAGTTAACTGCCGGACAAGTCGCACGAAAAATGACAAAGGTCAGTGACAAACAGCGTGCTCTGCCAGGGTTTTCCCGGGAATCTGATCACAGCGAGCAAAAACTGCAGAGTGGACAGCGCCCTGGTCTCCAAGCCACATAATGGATGCTATTTACGAACAATAATTTCAATTTTATTTTGGTAAAGACGGGCGGTAAGAAACACTCAAAATCAACGCAAATTTCGAGAGTTATTAAAAAAAAAAAACTAAATTGGTTAAAAAATATTATTTAAACCTTTACAGTCTTCGAGATGGTTACTGATTTAAATAGAACCAGTGAAGAGGTTTTAGTTCGTAAATTTGAGTAGATTTCGTAGAAGGACACTGCGACAAAGCAACACCTCACCTCCTCCTAGGATAAAAAGGAATCCGCAACCAAACGAAAAGCCAATCAACAGCATTACATAAAACACCAGAGAGAAATAATCCAATATTCCAGAAAAATAAGCTGAAAACACAATAATGACTGGAATAAAATTCTTAATGCCGAATAAAACGAAATGGACACATTTTAAAAACAATTTTTTTTGTTAGTGAGGAACGAAGCTAGTTTAAAGGTAATAATAATATAATTATTTGTACTATGGAACCGCCCTTCCCCAAACAAGGAACGGAAATTGCACAGGGTTCACAATCATTTACATGCATATGTATACCTTACCTTAGGCTATCGCTTACTCAAGAACAGGCTAAGGCAAAACATACGCACGTAAATGACAGATTGACGGTTCGGCTTCTAAACCTTTTATTAACAAATCTCGTTTCCATGGTACAGTTATGCACCGTTTATTTTCTCGTTCGCCCAAAAGCTATATATTTGCTTGAACCGCCAAATCTCTGGCATTTACTTAGTTTATGCTAAATGGCTTCTCAACAAGATGAGGAGAACTTGACCTGTCACCTCATCTTTCATGGATTACGTGCGCTATGAAAAAACCGAGAGGAGGGGGAAGGAACGCGTAACTAGCGCAAACGAGGATAAAATATTTTTAAACATGGCGTCATCAATTCATGACTACAAAAAGCAATCCCTATCAACGACTCGCCTTTGTATTTTCACAGCTACAATTTAATCGCGATGACAAACGTGTCGTTGCCATGGTAACAACGCTACCTGGAGTAGGTAAATCCAACATGGTTTGGCTGAATGCTTGTCGTCGTGTAAACCATGACAATTCATAAGGTAAAGAATTCCTCTTTGACGAAACAATTTCCCCAGTCGTTTTTTTCCAAACTCGCATTATGGACAGTTTTCATTGCGAGCCGGCAAACCTAACACCGCAGCCATGTCGGAATTTCAAATGGCTTCTAGCTGCTACAGTGCAAAGGCGAGTAAATGCATCCTTAGGCAAGCAAACAGCTGCCAGTGGGGAAGGAGCTGTTGCTTAAATGTATCCTTAACACTTTTCACACCATGACATACGTATCCATAAAAATCAAAATAAGTAAGTTCAGCGAGGAATAGCGAGCTTCAAGAGTGAAGCACGGCTGAATTGTTAGAGGCTAATTGGACAAGCCAAGAGAATGCGAGATCGAATCGGATCCTCGTTATGTAACTTTAAAAAGGTGGGCATACGTCTGGAGTGGAAGTGGTTAATCAATTTCTAGAGAAAATCACTCATGTTGCTGTAATTTTTTAATCTGTTAAACTTCTGCCACACAACACTACCAAAAGTGAGGTTTCTAAGGGTTCCCTGGGATCCCTAGTAAGTGAGAAAAGTACGCCGAGTTGTAAGAGCTCGGCATATGAGAAAAGAGGATGCGAGATCGCATAGCGGCCCCCACCTATCGTATTTGTAATAAGGTCCATTGTGGCTGGAGTAGAAGGGTGTTACTAAACATGAAGCAATACGACGTTTTACAGCCTGCCAGTAACGTCAATATCACTCTAATCGTTAACGTCTGGTTGTAGTGTCGTCGATTAATATTTACTAAGCCATCCCACTTCACTAAGCGTCTGCTATTTCAGCCAGTTCATCTGGCTTGATAAGGGTATTGTCGGTACAAAACATGGTTATAACAGCGAAGGAAATATCAAAAAGGCGCAGATTTTGGCTTTCTCGATTCGTAAACAAACTTCGACTGCTACCAGTTACAAATTGTCCTTCCAGAAACGGACTGGCCAGGACTTTGGTGGCCAGTAGCCATTTTGCATATTAATTAGGGCAGTGTAGACCATTAGAGGCCATTCGACCTCGCCAGTCTGCTTCTTCAACCTTCGATAGG
>JAHWFP010096554.1:1344-15877 GCA_023313725.1 Lithobius niger
GGGGGGGGAGTGAGAACGTGCAGTAATGTGTCGATTACTTTTTGTTTATTCATTTGATTACAATATTAACTCAAAATCATAACAAAATAAGAATTATTTTACAATTATTTCTTTGTTGGTCAGGTAATCACGCTGTTATTCGGAAAAATAATGCCTTGCCTCTTAATTGATCATTTTTTATTGTTTTTGTTTTCTTTCCGACGTGTAGAAAAGACTCCGCACAGGAAGACAAAATGAGGAAATTACGAGACTAAGAAAAATAATAATGGCAAGAAAAAATGGACGATCCTCCTCCTACGCCCTCCCCCCCCTCAAAAAAAAAATGTGGCGACATGAACATAAAATGTGATAAATTGGCACAATAAGAGAGATTGAATGAGATGAGCAGAGAGAAGACAAAGAACATCGTTAAGAAGAAGAGCAAGAAAAAAAAACGAAAAATAAAAAAACTGAGGAAAAATAGGAGAGGGATGGTTTACGAAAAGGCGTTACGGAAGTTGGAAAAAAGTTGGAGGTGGCAAAAGAATCGTGAGGAAAATACATCAGTTAAATCTTTGAGTCACGACATGGTGGTCTTGACGGTGTTGCTCTTGTTGTTTGGAGTAATAAGTTTATTTTTAAGAATGTTATTGTCGTTTTCGAAATAAACAAAACTTTTTTATAATAATATTTTCGTGGTGGGACTGCATGGGGAGGTGAAGCGCCAGGGTCGGATTGGGTTAGTTTATTGCATTTGCCTGACACTCAAAAAAAGGCATACAAGCAGATTTCAAGTTTCAGCGTTTCTATTTTAAAAAGCGTTTAGGGTCTGTTCATTAGCTGCGCAGTTTTTTGTACCCACCCGTTGATATCTGCAATCACAAATGTTGTATTCTACTATAGTCGAACAAACGTTTTAACTTTTAAAATACTCTTAATATTTCGAATGAGAGAATTCAATTTATCCAGCAGAGTTTAATATATTTCCAGAGGATATATCTTGACATTGTAAAAGGAACTATGTACATGGTTGTTTCAGTCGAAGCCAATAATAAATGTGAATTACATTAAGTTTTAGTTGAATTTCTTCCATCCAAGCCTACGGTTCTTATAAAAATGTATCAATTATATAAACAATAAGGTTTTTTTTGTGGTAGGGAGGGGGGGGGAGGAAATTGAGGCTTCAAAGTGTTTGGCTAGCGATGCTGATATGGGTACCTTGTTTTGCAAGATAAATACACTTTATTGGACAAATTCACTACAAATTTCATTGCAAATGGGCGAACCGTAATGGATGGCACTGTATAGACCGAAAGAGGGAAAGTGTACCCGATGTTTTGTTCAATATAAAGAATGTACCTTCCAAAATGAGGCCTCCTAATCAGCGTGGAACGTTCACCATTCAGCATTCTACCTCATTACCTTAACTTATGATACACAACACCTTAACTTGAAAACGACGCACGCAAAATAATTTCCCGGAATAATACGTTTTTTAAGTTCATCATTGCGCTAAAAAAAAACCGTACAATTAAGTTAGAATGGCAGAATTCACCAAAGCAGCGATAGTTTCGGTTTGGACGAATGTTTCGTCATCTGTGTTGAGAGCGATTTAATGTGGTATTGGTGGAGCGGGCGAGCGAAGCGTAGCCTACAACGGACACCAAATTGCAAAATGTTGGTTGGTTGGTCCGTTGGTTGGTTGGTTGGTTGCACATTTTTAGTATGGGTGGAGCCCAAACCAATAGTCTGATTGGAGTGAAATTTGTACATCTCTTTATACCCCCAAAAGTATTGCTGAGCCAAAATTTGACGTAAATGTAACAATTATTACGGAAGAAATTCGAATTTTTCGAATTTATTTATAACACTCACCAATGTAAATTTGGAATCCTGAATAGTTAAGGAATTCCGACAAAGCATACACCATGCTGATGGTAGTCAAGTAAACTTTAGAAAACACGTCAAATAAAATTTTGGTTGATTCTTTCTAGCTAATGACCTTTTTCGACGTAAGTCAACAAAATAATAACATTTGATCCTTGCATATCACCACTACAGGACGAAACGCAACCATAAAAAACAAAAGGATTTCATTAAACAAACGTTAGTTTTATTTGAAAAAAGAATGCTTGGAGAAATTCATTTCAGCACGACGACAATTATAGTCGTTTACATTAACGATGGGAATCCCGAATATGAAACCTGAAATAGTCTTATCAAGGTGAAGCAGTATTCATATTAAACGAAAGCATAGCAGACGACGTGTCAGACAGCACGAAACAATAATATGCCTGCCTGTAATAGTTTAAAGATTCCTCGTTGCCACGGTAATGTGAAGTCTCGATTTCGAAACCGTGTTGCATGAAGGAATAGGCCTATTCTGGAACCCAACACTGTTGTTAGCTTGTTAGTTGCTACTTACGAAATAAAGTCATCAGGTAAAAATTAGTCCTCAATGCAAAAAATTAGGCCTAGAACTAGGCATAAAAGCTAACACGTTTTTAACCTTCAAGTGGTTATTACTTTTAGATTACATAATAGAAATCGCTGTTGCTGTGGGTGATAGAGGTGTGCGCCTCAACATTTTCGTTGGTGTAAGCGTCAAGTTTTGTACCTGCGGCAGCATTGTGAACCTTTTTAATCTTTTGATTATTGTTAAAAACTATCGTATTGATGTTTGTTTGGCTTGCAGTTAAATGCCTTATTAATTTTTTAATACACGGACTAAACTTTGCACAATAGTTGCAGTAAACAATGCAAGAAATATAGGCGGCGGCAGCTCAAACAGTAGTTGTTACATGTGCCGTTTTATTTTTAGTCGGCGGCGAGGGTGTGGGCTGTGAAAAGAGGCTAGAAATTACTGAACAGAAAATAAATGCTGGAGTAAAAACTTATTAAAATAAATATGATACGCAACTTAGGCCTCTACTTAAAAAAAAAAAACTAAAATAAGAAAAAGGCCAGCAAATAGCAGCAGTACGTCACACCAAAAGGCAAAGAGCCCAAACTTAGCCGAGTGAGCATTTTCTCCCAGATTTTTAAGGAGCATTAACAAATCATTACAATAAAAACTAAGTATAAGTTTAAAATGAACATCTGTTCGCCCCGCCTACAATAGGCCCAAGGCCTGTTTCATAGTAACATTAAGGAAAATCGGAAACAAGCCAACAGCGAAAAACATACACTAGAAATAACGTAGTTTTCCCTAGTATTATTTCCAGCGAATTGTTTCTATTTATTTCTCATAGTAACATTAACGTTTTCCATAAAAAAAAAAATTAAAAACGTATGGCGCCATGGCACCTATTTTCTAGGGCCCATCTGCCATTGGCAAACTGGCACACGACCCCGTCCAATCCTGTAACGCGTCATCGGTTCCAATGATGCCAATACTAATTCTTGTCTGCGCAATTTAAAAAAGTGAAAATGATGTACCTCGCCAAGTACTTGTCCGGTTCACGCAATAATAAAATCAGTGTAGATCTGTTCATTAAACGAAAATAACCATGCCCCCCCCTCCATCCCCCCCCCCCCGACAGAGACGGATGGTCCTGTTGTCTGCAATTCTGCTGTTCGTCAAACCTTAAACTTATTTAATTAAACTGAACTTAAAAAGCACTTGTAGAATGTTACAAATTAAAAGCTGGAAAATGCACAAACGTACATTAAACGACGTTTCGGCTCACCTCAGCGCAGTGGCGGGTCTGAGTATTAACCCCCCCCCCCCCCCCCGTGTTTATTTCGGGCCCTTGTAAATTAGCAATTCTATACGAGGTGGGGGGGAGGGAGATGTTTCAAGTAACGATACGCAGCCATCTTGTATTCACCCACTGATATAAATACTGCAATCTGTATGCATACTTGTGGCTGTAGACTCTAGCGAAGTCAGTTGGCGCCATCCTAGACAGTTAGTGGAGCGAAAGAAGAGAGGGAGACAAGATGGAGACAGGTTTGAGTTTACTGCAGTCTGCAGGTGAGTGATGGTATGTGATGATTTAAAAAGAGTAAAGGCTAGAAGAAACCGAAGAAATTTAGAAGGGGGACTGCAGTGAATTTTTAAAAATTTTTTTAATTACAATTTTTTTCATTTTTTTTGTTTTTACGCAGTCTTGCCGGGCCCTTTGTTGGCCTGGACTCCCTTGTCTTGCGGGACTGCGCGGACCTCAGATCCGTTAGCATATAACTTTTTTTACACGGACCTGCCGGATCCCACTAGAAAATGATGATTTTCAATATTTCATATTTTTCCAAATTAAGTGCTCGATGCGGCAAATTATACTATAACATCAGAAACCCGCACGCAAAAACTTGCCCAGGTAACCGAAGCCTAGCCGGCCGAAAAAGTGATCCGGAAGATGCCTGAGATCCGAAGACACCTCGGATCCGGTCGGTCTGTGCGAAGAAAGTTATTTGCGACCCGCCACTTTCTCAGCGCCATTATCAAGAGTAGCAAGTAAAAAAAAAATGCAAATAAAAAACAAGAAAGTTATGCACGAGTCAAGTTTCAAGTCATCAAAAACGCTGTTGCTTCTCTTGCGCTATAGTTAGATGATAATTTGATAAACAGGATGGAAGCCAAATGGTTCGAAAAGTATTATTTTGCATTGCCTTTTGGACTTAAATGTCGTACTGCCTATGTCAGACTGCCGGGCGGGAATTGAGCCCACGACTTTTGTGACCACTCCTACCGCTCAGCCTGACACGGCCAAAAAGGAAACGTCCATAGGCATTACTTAACACGCACACATTTTGATACTCCGCAAGCCCGCGTCGTTTATTTTAGCACTACTACTGATAACCGTTTAGTTAATTTTTACCGTCCTTTAAGTGAGTGAGTCTATTTAACTTCGAGACATTCACGGAAGTCTTCTGCGCTATAATGACGTCACAACCACCCTGAATCGTAGGTGGGGGCGTAGCGTTTGCTTCGTGCCTTCTCGCTGTCATCTGCCGCTGTTAATGTATTGGCCCTAAAAGCGGGAAGGAACGGGGGGTTTGAGGAGAGGGTAAAGCGGGTTAGTGAAAGGGTTTGGGAGCGGGAGGGGGGGGGGGTTGAAGCTAGCGGGAACTGGCGACGCAAGAGTTAATCTCGCTTCATTATGCATGCAAATAATATGGACGGCGTTTGTAATTAATGATTGCGTCCTAATTCATGTCATAGACGGACGCGCAGGAGCGGGTGATGCGGTGGCCCCCCGAGTTGAGCCAGAGTACTAATGGGGATGGGGGTAGGGGGGGGGGGGTAACTTCAAAGGACTGCTTATTGAGCCAGTGAGATCTGTACAAAGTGACTTCATTTGTCGCGCAGTGTCGTTCTAGTAAATGGAATTCTCTGTAAAGTTCCGTCGACAAAGCAGCTTCCTCGTTCGCCAGGTACAGACTAAATAAATATAATTGCTATAAATTATTAAAGTTCATTTTCTGGAATTAGGTTGAAGTCCGACACATAAATTCTTAAATTCATTCTTGAGTTCTCAACACGTTTATTCTAACTTGTACATGTATATGCACGTGTTCATAAAGTATAATTGGGTTCGTATAATTGGGTTCGTATGCACTCTGTTCAAAAAGCTTTCCTTAAATTAAAACCAGATTCGGCCGCTGGCCCTGACCTTTTACCAGGTAAATTTTTACTTAAAATACAAACAATTGTAAAGCCATTTCTTGTCATGTTGTACAATGATAGTTTAAACACCTGTTCTGTGCCATCAATCTGGCGAGATGCCCTGATCACCCCTATTTATAAAGGAGGATGCCGATCCTTAGCTAGTAACTACCGTCCTATCAGCTTAACTGCTCATCTTTCCAAAATATTTGAAAGGATCTTGTGCTGGCATATTACAGATTACCTCTCCACATACGAACTCTCTGAAAATGTACAACATGGTTTTCGACCGAGTTTTTCAACCATTACTAATCTATTGGAATTTTATTTCCAAGTCATGTCAATTTTTGATGAGGGCATCTCGGTGGACGTCCTCTTCTTCGATCTGGAGAAAGCATTTGATAAAGTCGGACACACAAAGTTGCGGGTAAAATTAACAAGTGTTGGAATTGTAGGACCTGTGCAAAACTGGATTATGACTTGGCTGCACGGGCGCAGGATGGCGGTCGTTCTGGAGCAAGATCGCTCTCATTGGATTGCTGTAGGCAGTGGGCTTCCACAGGGATCGGTATTGGCGCCTCTTTTGTTTTCAATCTTCATTAAAGATTTTTGCGAAGATGAGTTCGGAATAAAATCCAAATACGCTGATGATACCAAAACGGCCGCCGTCCTCCGCACCGATGGTGATTTTCACCTTGCGCAGGAAATCATTGACAGGGCAAAACATTGGAGTTTATTGTGGCAAATCCCAGTCAATGTTAACAAACTCGTATCCCTACATTTTGGGGCAAATAACCCGATGATTCAATATTATTATGGCCAAGTACCTATTTCCAGTGCTACCCATACTCGTGACTTGGGGATCATCATCGACGACAAATTCACATTTGTAAAGCATACGGAGTACATTGTTGGCAAATCCCATGCATTATGCTTTGTATTTTATCGTACTATAACTAGTCGTGACCCTAACTTAATGCTAACATGGTTTAAAGCTTTTATTAGACCCATTCTGGAATACGGGGTTCCCTTTTGGGAACCTCTTTACATTAAGGATCGCAAAATAATCGAGAATGTGCAGAGGAGATTTACAAAGAGAATACAAGGGCTAACTAATTTTGGTTACAGACAGCGCCTAGAAATATTGAGGCTCCACTCCTTAACTTGGAGGAGAAAAAGGGGGTGTCTCATTTACATGCACAAATTGTTTAACTGTTCTGTAAATCTTCCAAATTATTTTTTTGATGTGGCTCAAGCTAATATGACTACCCGGGGCTCATCACTTAAACTGAAAATCACGAACCCCCATTATCAAGCAGTAAGGAACTCCTTTGCACACAGACACTTACAACTTTGGAATGCCTTACCAGAGAACATTGTTTCGGCTCCCTCCACTATCTCATTCAAAAACAAACTTGATCTTTTCTACACTAGTGATATTATTTACGATTTTGACGATTAATGTGTGTTTTCATTGTGGAATTAGAAGCACAATGTGAGATTAGATTTCTATTTTATCGATTTACAAATTTACACGTGTACTCTCTGTATCTGAATTTGGCGAATAATGTGTAATGCTTCGCTATTTCTTAAACCCATTGAACGTTGTGTGTTCATTATCTTGTGTGTTCATTATCTTACATTAACTTATAAATTGGGTGTATCATGTGGATGATATTTCTGAAATTTTGCTTGTGTGCATAATGAAATTGTTAGTATGCTTTGAATGATACTTGTACTCTGTGCTCTGACCCGAAACCCGTTTTTCTTTTGTTTTAATTATTAATATTGTTGTATGCTTTGCTAAATTCCTTCGGGAAACTAGTGATTATTTGTCAATAAATTCAAATTCAAATTCAATAACAGACGAAATCATTTTCAGGTTTTTTTTTAAGGCTAGCTTACGATAAATCTCAAGGCTCTTTTTACAGTAAGGGCTCGTTTACGCAACAAGACATTCTCGCTCGCCGAACGCTATTTGCTAGGCAACCGTTATTTATTTACGTTTAATTTCCCGTTTCTATTAAAGAATGCGGTAATAGAAAACAAATTAAATGTATTATAAATAACAACACGGACAAAGAACAGAGTGCAACAGTCAATTTAAACATTGGTACAACATTGTTGCCATTTCACGCTATTTCCAAAATTTTCTATTCTCGCTGAAGAAACAGCTCCTAGCAGTGATCAAACGACGGCAGAATAAATAGCTACTCGCAGCGAGAATTCAAAATCCAACATGGCGTCCGTTTCGGTGTTGTCGAATCGAAGACAAATCATCGAATGTCGGTATTCAGGAATCTGTCCGTCGTCGTGTACTGCAGTAAAAATTGTTTTCTTGTTGTCATAAATCGACGCTGTCATGTTGCAAGCATCGTACGTCGTGTCGCGAGGCACGAGGAGAAAATTTGCGTCCGCGTTGTTGCCATGGTTACTACGTGTACACAACTCGAAAGCCGTATTCTCCAACAAGGGCGTGAAGCAGCCAGCAGATTTAGTATTGACCAAGTAAAAGTTAGTAAGCGAGAAAATTTTCCTTGCGTAAACGCGCCCTAACAATAGGAAGCTAAATCGTCGTAAACAATGACGAACATTATATCCAGGGCCCCCCCCCCCCAATCAATGGGCAAGGAGGAATGAGAAATACAGCAACTAACAATCAGCGGAACAACACTTGCTCAGCTGCCCCTTCTGCAAAAATTGCTTGCACTGCACGGCACCTCTCTCTTTTGTCTCCACCCAATCCGAGGGGAACATCGTTCCTAGAAGAAATGGATTCGACTGACAAATTATTTATATTTATTTATTTAATTTTAATTTTAGAACTAAATCAATACTACCGTTATGGCACTATCCCCAGTCCATACAAAGGGCACTCACAAAATTCAAGGCCATTTCAACTTTTCAAGGCTCCTACAGCAAAAATTCCAATTTTCAAGGTTTTCCTAGCCTTTAATTTTCGGTTTTTAAATTTAAGGCTTGTCAAGGAATTCAAGGCAATGTACGAACCCTGGATCATGAGGCAATGCAAAAATGTATTTTAGGCTTTTGCCGACTCGATGCCCAAGAATCAACTACATGCTAATCTGACGTATGAAGTAAAGGCTTTCTGTTGACGCTTAAGATATTTCACCTTTCATTCAGTTGACCGTTGTGCATCCCATAGTAAAAAAAAAAAAAAAATTGTAAAAAAGGCAGAATACGCAACGCAGCTAGAGTAACGTTTCTGAGAGAAGAAATCCCCGGTTCCCAATTACCTAACATGACGACGTTCATCATATACGACACTTTACTGGTATGCTTAGGGTGACTTTTAATGTTCTGATTTCATTTAAATTTTTAATCTTTGGCTAATACGTTGGTTAAATAATTGACGCATATACCTGATCCCAGTTCACCATATTTAATGCGTGTTTTTTAGCTTCGCCGAAAGGAGATATGTTAAAAAACTCTTTAAAAAATGGGTAACATTTCCGTTTTTGCCATTAGGCCTACCGTTATCAGACCACAACCCTAATACATACCAACCAAGTGATTTGAAGTTAACAAGAATCACCACAAGGAATAAAAAGAAAATAAACAATAGCAAAAAAGTGCCGGCACGATGATAGTTACGAATAAAACCAAACTTTCGAATAAAGTCAAATAACTCAATCTATAAAAGTAGTAACGATGACATTTGCAGGTTAAAAATGTGTTAGCTTTTAGGCCTAGTTTTTCCCTGCCGTTCTAATTTCTTAAGCATTTGCTAACGGAGAATTGGGGTCGAGAGTCGAGAGCATTTATGCAACACGGTGTCGAGATTACATGTTGCCGTGGCAACGTGATTTTTAGGGCTAATGTGTGTCGTTAACGGATTCCTTTTGTTTTTTACAGTTGTACGTCTTCCTGAAGTGGTTGGATGCGACGATCAAATGTTATTATTTCATTGAGTTACATTGAAAAAAAGCCCACTAGGTATAAAGAAGCAACGATGTTTTAATTTGCCGTCTTTTGTAAAATGCACTTGAACGGAGTTAAAAATTGCGACGGACGGATAAATCCGTTGCTACAGGCTTCCTAGCGTTCGCTAAAAATAAACACAGGTATTCAGCAAATGAACACAACAATCAGTGTTCAATGATTTTTCTCCGATTTCTCAAAGATTCTTCTTTCCACTAGAATTGCTAGTGCTTCCTGATAATTTCAGGTTTCTATTTTTTCAGGTGTTGTCTGAACCCTGTAGAAGCAGCGATCCCACAATGCAGCATAAGTTTACGCATGCGCAAACGTTAAGCATCCACTAGTTCGGCCATTTTTGCATTGCGTCCTATTATTCCGACCGTCTCTTAATTTGTGCAGTGGATCGAATGGATCGCTATTGAGGTAGAAGAACGAACGATGTTTGGAGACTTAAACAACCCAAAGGAAAAAAATAACAGATATTCAGCAGATGTAGCATACATAAAAAAAAATTTCAGTAAAAAAAACTCTCGATCAATGTCCCGAGTCGGATTACGGATGACAAATGGCACTGCGATGCTGCAACAACACGCTAATTGGCTCGAACCAATTTGACAAAATTGTTAGCCAATTTCCAGTTATTATCGTGCAAATAACAATAATGAGTTTATCATGCGCCTAACTCAATTACATCGAAATTCGCTTTTGCCTCAATTAAACGTCTTGCTTGCATGGAAATACGATCTTCTTTAAAAAAAAAAAACCCGTTACTAAAGCGCGTTTCCAGCAAGTAATTAAATCAACGGCAGTCCAAAATGGAAAAAAAAATGCCTGGAAAAGATAAAGAAATCCGTCAGATCCATGTTAATAAAGGTGCACCCGCCATCAATGCCATCATATCGTGTTATTAACTTGAAAGAAGATCCACATTTCCGAGAGAATTTTAATAATACCTAAATGAGAAGAAAGGAATGTTTTTCATAATCCAGGTTTTTGTAAGAGCAAATAAATTTTCTTTTCTGTAGCAGATCTATTTTGGAAAGCGCTTTATATGGATTGCATAAATAATCAAATAATGACCGAACATACTGGGATCTAACAAGTCCACTAGATCACACCAACACCTAACACACCAACTGCATGGATAGATCAGACTGAGACCTAACATGCCCATTACATGGTTCGGTCACATTGGGACCTAACATACTCACTACAAGGTAGGATCAAACTGGAACCTTTGCATCCACTACAAAGCTAGGTCACACTGGGAGCTAAACACCCACTAGATGGCTAGCTCACATTGGGACATAACATAACCACAGCATGGCTAGTTCACGCTGGAACCTAACATATCCAATGCAAGGCTAGACCACACTGAAACCGAGCATTGCCACTAGATGGCTAGATCACACCGGGACCAAACATACCACTGCATAGCCAAGTCACACTGGGTCCTAACATACCCTCCAGACGGCTAGTTCACACTGGAAACTACAAAACCCGCTACGTGGCTGATCACACTGGAACCTAACATACATACTACATGTCAGGTCCCACTTGAACCAAAAATATTCACTAGATCACTAGAACACGCTTGGATGTAACACACTAACTATGCTGCTGAATCATAGCCACATCGTACACCAGTTAGATCAGAGTGGGATCGACCACAACAAGATCACACATAATTATGTAACACACTCATTGTGTGGCTCCAGGTATAGTGTTACATTATTTTTAGCTCTGTTCTGAGCATGATTATATCAAAGCGTGCTATCATGTCTGTCTGTTGACTTTTCCACCTGAAAATTATTTATGACTGCTTTACTACCAAATAGTTTGATGTTTTAAAATAACATTATTTGTCCTTGTTATTTTTGTCATTTCATAGTTTTCAAGCTGGCAGCCGTTTCCGGTGGGTTTCCGATGGTGGAGAATGTAAGACAGAAACAAGACTAGTGTCCAAAAGGGAGGCGTAACCAATGCCTTCAACGTAACGGTTTTTAAATTCTGATTTGTTGTAGCTGATTTGCTCATATGTTGTAGTTTCTAAATCCACCGGGAGACACTCCCGGAAGTGACGACGTATAGCCGTGATGACGTCATCAATATGGCCACCACATGATGTACTAAATATATGTTATCTCCGGAACTAATTGAGCAATCCCATCGTGCGACCTATTGAGATCGACCTGTAGGGATCCATCACTACAACCAGTGACGTCACAAGGGTGGGCCAGGGAGGGCCATGACTCCCATAAATATTTTGCGCCCCCCCCCCCTCTGCGAGCACTTAGGTAACCAATAGAAAATAAAACAATAAAAAAACCTTGCAGGCTAAACTTGAAATCAAGTTATTTATTTATTTATTCATTTATTTTTGTAGCAACTTCACAACATAAATAACCTAATTTAAGTGTTTATGGGGTGCATTTTACACAAATAATGCACTACATTGAAGCTTACGTACGCTCCGGTTGAATTAAATGGAATAAAAGTCTCTATTATGCCTTGGGGAAAAAAAAGTCCTTGGTCCACCCTTTTTTCAGATATACCCTCTGTCCCCCCCCCCCCCCAAACAATTCACTCCTGACGCCGTCACTGGTTACTCTCTCTTTTAAGTTCCTGTTCCAAGTTCGAACAATTTGCATCATTGCGGCAGTCTGCTACAATTCGACTGAACTCGAATTGGACCTTCAACGCTCGGGTTGGGATGTAGGCTTCAACCTAAAGCCTATATTTCCCCTATTCACTCTTTGACTTCCGACGTAAAATATAGAGCTTTCTTTGAACCTAGTCGGCTCATTTTTTTTTTTTTTTTTTACCTTTTTGGTTGTCAATAAAATGTTGTAAACCCAAATTTCATGATTGCAACTTTTAGGAGGAATCTAATCTAAATCTGATTTCCCTACACTTGAAATACATTGTCCCAAATTTCCAATATTTACCGCTTTTCGTTGGTATCCATAGTAATTCGACTCTTCTCAATGAATGTCTTTATAAATATTGACATCTGAACTTCACAGTAATACTCATCTTCATTTTCCATAAATTTGCCAGTAGACTTTTTGAGTAGTTTGACCAATGCATCAAAATCATGTGGGGAGGTGATTGACGGTTCGGTGGAGGAGTTGGTTAACTGATGTAGAAATTGATGTGCTGTTGCTAAGGATGGATACGAGTCGACGATTCGGGTTCACATGTTTACTATAGGATTAACATCGATGATCTGACATTGATAGCGCGCTTGTCATCATGGGAACAATTAACTACTGGACTCTAACGTAATGTATTTATGAAATAAATGTACTACTTATATTGAGACGGAAAGATAAATGGGTTATAAAGTGAATTCAAGTTAAAAGAGCCGAAAAGGAATTTATTTACACAGGTAACAGCAAGCTGCTATAAACAGGCAATGGAGACAATATAATTTTAGAGATATTTACATTTCACACAATCGCAATCGTTGTCACGGAAATGGAATCGTTTGACATTATTAAATGTGCAATAGATAAGTAATGTCGAAATCATCTGGTGAGCGATTCCAGCATCCAAGGCCGACCTATGGTGTCCGCGGCCTATCTTGAGTTCTCCGCAGAACGAACACAGATAATCGATTGTACGTTTTCAGTAGCAGAGTGCCTTGTTGATATCCAAGATGGTTACAAAAACAATGGCGGCCATCAATTAAAGCCACCCCATACAGGAAGACGTAGCCGATCACAAAATGCTTGCATGACTCAAGATACGCCGCGCACACAATAGATGAAGATGGGGTGAAGTGTCGTGATCTGGATGTAACGCTGCCGTTTGATGAGCCGAAGATAGGGTCATGTTGGCCAGACACTGGGATCCATCACTACAGCCAAGAATTTAGGGTTGGGGAGGAGAATTTGTAACTCTAAAAAGTTCCTATTGAAACGTGTTACATTCATTCCTATTAGTTCCATCCGACTTTTCAGAGGGCGCCACGCATTCCATCTGGTAATTTTTATCGTTTTTCAGCCCAAATCTAAAGTAAACTAAATCACAACTAAGCTAAACTGAATAATAATTAAATACAAGCAAGTTTCGTTTAGTTAGAATAATTTTAAGCTAAAAACTGAGTAGAAATTCCCACATAAAACTCATGGTGCCCTCTATAAACTTAGCTGGAATTAACAGGAATGAATCTGAGACGTTTCACTAGGGAGGTTTCAGTCACAAAATTCTCCTCCCCCAACCCAAGAAATTCGTTCTGCAACCTATACCTTCCGTTTAGTAATCCTGGGTTTGAGTCCCAGTCGGTGCATTTGTCTTTGCTCTCTCTTTCAGGTTAGTACAGGGTGTTTCATCCCAAGTGTTAATGCTCAATATCATCCCTAGTATTGCAGATACGTCGAACATGGCCATGGAATACGTTGGAACAACCAGGGGGCCATCAGACGGTTAAACAGAAAATGACCTTGATGACCGATTTCAAGGTCAACGAAAAACTAACTCCGGAAGAAGCAGAAATAGGGGCATGATGTAAATTGCAAACTTATAGTAGAGGACGAAGACATGACCTCAACAAAGCAAACAGAACAGAAATCGGTTCAAATGTTAAAGAGATACAGTAAAAACAATATGGGTCTTGCAGACCCATTGGAGGACTTGACCACAACTCACCCTGAGGTAGAAACACAGACAGGCACCACTGTATATACAGCAAAAGATTAGCAGGCAGACCTGGTGGATTCATGAGAAGCCTGTTTGCATTAATCCCTGAGGTAGATATTTCCTATATTGGTGCCTGCCTGTGTTTCTACCTCAGGGTGGGTTGTGGTCAAGTCCTCCAATGGGGCTGCAAGACACATTAATTAATTTTGTGAAATGAAGATAAAGGTACAGAAACATGATAACAAATTAATGTACCCCACGTGCCCTTAGTAGGCCTGGCCATGCACCCTATCTTATTCCGCCCTACCAATAAATGATGCATGCGACGTGTAATCATGAAACCGTCATAGATCACCCGAC
>JAHWFP010096555.1:0-27937 GCA_023313725.1 Lithobius niger
GTCGTAATTGGAGTAGTCCAGTAGGAGGCCTTGCATGTAAGGGGTAGTGCCGCCCGATGGCGCCACGATCCACGTGAAGATTACGGAAGTTGACTCCATGCGATGACGTTACGTACCGATCATATCGGTATCGGGTTGCTTGTCGCTTACAGAATATCGGCATAAAGGAATGAAAAGTTTGTCGAACCACAGTACGAGATCGATCCATCATCTTGTATGAGCATTGTCGGGGACCAATAAATTCCGTCACTCTTCTCGACAAAACACGTAGGGACCGATTCCCAAATCCAAATTGTTTGCTGCGTATCAACGCAGCAGATACGTTGCGGACCTGATTTGAGCAATCTGCAAGTTTGCATAGCCCAAAACCAAAAACATAGTGTGAGTTGACACTGCACGTGAGGAAGTCGCCGGTAGGATTAGCCTGCCACTTGCATTTCCTCCTGACTGTCACCCAATGAAACGAAGCGATTCTCGATTCTGAACTCCAAACGTGGGAAGTAAAAATAGTTTCTTGAAGTCGGGACATCGTTTCTTTGCATGTTGTAGTAGCAGCGTGACTCCAAAATTCCAAATTCGCGCGCAAAGCGCCAGAGCATTTTTGCACGAAGCAGTTCTTTGGGGAATATACAAGGTTTTCCTCCAAATGTATAGTGCGGAGGGTAGGGAACAGCAGAAAAATCGCCTGTAAAACAAGTCGCGTTGATGAAGCTCTTCGAAAAACAACGGCATCCAACCCGAAAGCCATGTTCGGAAACTGCACACGACGGAAGGCCCTTTTGTGCCATGAAACTAGCCGTAAACACCTTGAAAGCACTCGATTTATCTTGCACACTAATGAATGTTCCCGGTCTGCTTTACTATTGAAAATACTTCTTGCAACTGACGAGAATGACAACAAAACACGCACTCACCCGTGCAGTCGTAACTTGTCCGTTACGAGGCGGCAAGATCATTCAAAACCGTTGCTTGTCGAACCAACGCCAAGTCGAACTCGTTGCAGGAAAACGCACAAACTTCACAGAAAACAGTTCAGAGTGTCAAAAAAAAAACTTACTGTCCCTGTTCGTAGGCACCAATTGTTATGATGATGACGTTCGATCCAAGAATAAACCATGCAGTCCGTGGATTTAAGTAAGGTTTAATCGCTGTTATCAGTTCTACATCCTTCTTGCAGCGCGTCAGAGCTGCTTCTCCTCGGTCATTCAGCACAACGAGCGGGTGTGCAGGCCGAATCGGGAAGGATTGCGAGGTAGCATCGTGAGTGAGCCGTGAAGCCCACCTCGCACTATACTCATCAATTAATTTTCCTTTCATCAGGCTTAGAGTTAAATCAGTCTCTGGTCTACTTTCTAAAGCTGCGATTAGTGTTTCATAACTTTCAGGAAGACTGCACAACATTAATGCAAGAACAAGGTTTTCTTTCAGAGCTTCACCTAATGCTGCCAATTTATCAACCAAGTCCAACATAGCCCCTATATGGATTTCCATGTTCCCAGACTCTGATAATTGCATACGATACAGACACTTCAGTAAAAACACCTTACATGTTAATGTTGATTTTTGATGATAAGCTTTTAACAAATCCCAAGTTTCTTTTGCACTAGTTGCATTACGAATGTGTACTAGTTGGCTGTCATCAACCAGCAAACTAATTGTGGCCCTTGCCTTTCCATCTGCTTTTGTCCAAGCACTTGTAACTGGGTTAGGTTGCACTTCAGATATTGTGTGCCACAATTCGTCCTTGATTAGCACCATCTCCAATTTAAATTTCCATGTTTAATAGTTCTCACTGTCCAATTTTGCTATTTGAATCCTTGATGCGTCCGCCATTTTGTTTCAACCACGTTTTCAGGCAAAAATGATCTCGCAGCACACAGGAAAATAGTCACTTACTTCGTCACTTTTGGTCTTTTCAAAGCAATCCAGTGACTTCTAAGCTGTCTGGGCCCATAACCTGTTGGTTATAACTTGTGTGTGTGTGGATTTGGAACAACATCATTAGGTCTAAATAACAGGGGTTTATTTACACAACATCAACATGCCATTACAGGAGAGCAGGCAATAGATAGCCGTACAGTGGTAAACCCGGTGGCCAAAATGTGCAACACTAAAACGCTCCAACAAAACGCCATCACTGAATAATGCAAAACGAAACTGAACTCGAAACTAAATTTAACATGTTACAAATGACTTTGCATGCGATAAAAATGATTAAACCAACATTTCACACTCAAGCAATAGGCTAACACTAGATTATGAAACAACACGAAGATTATCACAGAATATCACAGATCATCACAGAATTTCACGGAGTATCATTAACTAATCATTAACAAATAAGTAACTCTACTTCCGCAAGCTGGCCAATTCCCGATTACGAAAATATTATGGTTAATACTTGAAACAAGCCAATACTTGACTACAAAAATAGGCTAATACTTGATTACGAAAACAGGCACATGGCGCACACAATTCACAGAGTATTTAGTAAAGGACGAGATTCACAGCAACCAAAATGTCCCCCGCGGTGACGGGTATCATGCAAAATCTCTGGGGTAGTCGCCCTTCGAGAACGTCACGCACAGTAGCACCGATCACTCCCTGTTGGAATTTCGGGCAGACAGCGAGGACGGTAGCCGGAGGAATTTGGTATCTGAAACCCGGGAGTTGCGGTGACAGGAAAACCCATTCGTCGCCAATTGGCAGCAGGCGCAGTCGAGCCACAGTCTCGATGAGATGATGGCCAGTTGGATCCAGGCATGTGACAGCGATCGCCGATGCAAGTGTAGTCGAGAGTGGCACCCATCCTGCCATACTAGAGCAGCTCGAAAATGGGCGAAGCCGAAGGAAGGCAGAAAGTCAATGACGTATGCCACCAGTGCAGCCTCTTGCATTTTGGTGAATATACGACCTTGCTGCTCTCCGGAACGAGTGAGGTCTGGGAGGAAGCGCTATGAGGATCCGAATCGCGAGACGAGCGACCAAAAGAAGCCACAGGTAAAACGTCCAATGGCAATAAATCGGCGTCTGCAACCAGTGGGTCGGTCCTTGGAACGGTGGGAACTGGCAACAAACAAGTTCTGGTGTAGGCTGTTCAAGCGTCGTAGCAGACGCTCGTTGTTTCGACATGTTTGGCAAGGACGAGGACAGCAACGACTGAAAAGTGATGGTCGAAGCGCACGACAGCAAACAAGGAACGAATCCGATGCGGATTTAAGTCCACGTGTAGCCATCTGGCCGAGTGCAAGTTAGCTAAATCACCGTACTGCCCAAAGGATTTGCCCAGCCTGTGATGGTTGGCTAGACGCGTGAGCCTACAAATGCTACTTTAAGCCATCCATGCAAATGGATCGATAGAACGCCTCATCGCGCCAATTCACACAAATCGCGTCCGATGTACGATCGCTCACTAACCTATGGTTACTGCAAGGTTCCTGGCATTTGTCACACAAAACTTCTAGAAGATCAACGGAATGTTTGTCGCTCGTCTGACAGTTTTTTGGGCCTCCATTGTCCAGACTACAACACAGACGGCACGAGAATAGGTAGTCAGAGTTCGTCAGAAAAAAGATAACTTACAAACTGGAACCAGTCGCAGGGTCGATCCGAGCTCAGGGCGCCACTTTGTTAGGGTTTTACGGCCTAACATGAACGGATGACTCGAGATTTCATCTTCGTACACTTTATTACTGACACGACGGCCATTACATCGCTCTTGACAAGATGTATGACAAGATTTAGATTAGGGGTTTGAATAACATCTCTGTAATGTGTGGTGCAGTGGCAACCCGGACCACTGCACTGTGACTGAGGTTGGCGCTAATGACCAAGTTGTCGACGCGCCATTAAGCCTCAATCCCCCCCCCTCGCTCTTCTTCTACAAAACGGAAGTTACGTCACGCCTGATACGCAAGCGCCTCTCATGCATTTGGGCAAGGCCCAATGAGCCATCATGACAATTAGATCATTAGACAGTGGTTGGGGAAAAAATCGTCACACAATTTTCGAATGAAAGAGGATTTGTGAACTTGACTACCTCCAACATAAAGCAATGGTGCTTTTCTATTGGTACCAGTTTCATCCTGAAAAAGTTTTGAAACTCACTGTCTTCTTTTTTTTAATTTAGTAAGATAGTTATGTCTTCCTGTACAATGTCTTGTTCATCATCATCTTCTTCATCAGTAATGCTTTGTAAAGCTGTATCATGCTGAACCAGGGAAATTTGAGTTGAAACGGGAGAGTAAGCTCCGCCCTCTTTCAGTTCTAAACGCATGTAATGTCAGTCTGTCTCGCGTGCCAAGCGAAGGCGCCGCGTCTTTCTCAAATGAGCAGCCGTAGTAATGGAGCAAGCAGCAACAAACGGACCATACAACAGATAAAAATGGTTAGAAACAAACCAACTTATAAGAGAAAAAAACTAATAATGATGGGGACGGGAGGAAGTAACAAACTCACGAATACTTATAAGAAAAGAAAAAAAAAACCTAATAATAATGGGCAAAAACTGACAAGTTCGCGAATATGGAGTGAGTTTGCCATACGCTACCAGGATTTACTAGTAAATTCGCAAATATAGTTCGTTTGCCCAAATTTACATGTGTACTAAATCCATTTATTTTGCCAAATGAATTTAGTACACATATAAATTATGTTTGACCAAACGTACTATTGGAGAATAGCAATAATCCATGGTTTTTATTTTGTAATTCATAATTTATCTTTAAAACTTGCCAAATTTTATTTTACGAGTTCTTTTTTTTGTGTTATATGAGTGCTATGTGATTTACTGAAAATAACTGCAAGTTAACGGAATTTTCGTTATCATTTTAATGTTAATTTACGACCGCAGCCAACATTGGCTACCAGTTATTCATTTACTTCATTGCTGACGTCTGAGTGCACCCGAGCATTTCACTACTGGTTAGATTAGTATTGTCATAGTTGGCGGTAGAGTGTTACCCAGCATTTTCTAACACTCCCAATGCTATTTTTGATTAGTATTGTGAGTGTTACACGATTTTTCAGCAGAAGTAGGCATATTTTTCAGCAACAGATTGATACAGTGTTAGGCTTCTTAGAGGTACACGGATACATAAATACTGAAAATTGATAGTCTAAAAACACTACTTCATTACAAATAATGTCTTGAAAGCTGCAAATAAGAGAAATAACGCTAATTTGTTAACTCGTACCAACAATATGTACATCCTAAAAAAAATCTTGCTTCTGCTGAAAAATCTAACACTCACAATACTAACCAAAAATAGCATTGGGAGTGTTAGAAAAGCATACTTCTTGGATTGGCATGGCTCTGTATACATCTAGGAAGCCTAACACTGTATCAGTCTGTTGCTGAAAAAGAAAAGGTCTTGGCCCTGGGTCTTGTCTTCCACCTAACTTTTATTACGAATCTATCTGGAAGAGAAAATATAGGCTGCGCAAAGAAGCATTTTTCGTGCGAATTTAGGATAACTGTTTTAAATTTTCAGACCAGAATTGAGAGTTTTGCAGAGTTGGAGCTGAAAACGAAGAAAATAAGAACAATTATTCATCAGAAACAACATTTTTTTTGGCGCCTACGGTCTGGTTGGTTATCCAGGTGTTACCTATTGGAGGCCCGTAGAACACTTGTTGGCAGTACAGCACCCCCCTTTCTTCCCCCATTGCACTGCCAACCTACAACGCCCGTAATTTAGATTGCCAACTGCTAGCGAGTGTGACAACAAACCTCTAAGAGGCCGCTGCAAAACTAGTCCGAAACAACACTTTTTTTAATATGAAAAAGTGTTATATTACTTCTTTAAAATGAGAACTATAAACATACTACATTATTGCAACGTTAATAAAGAAGACAGCGGAAAAATCTTTTTGTAAGGTTAAAAAAATACACAAATACACCCCAAATTTCCTCAAAATGCGTACCTTTTTTAATTCAGTCAAATACATGGTAGAGCAAAATGTGCTCGTTCATGAGTTTAAAACTCCTAACACTATTTTCTACTAAGTGAAAAAAAGTCTTCCCATAGAACTATTGACACTAGTTCTTCCTCCCAACAGAGCTCCCCAACAGAGCTCTAAGGTTTCGGTGTTACAATTTTAAAATGTCTCTTTACAAATCGAATCACTCGACGTACGTTGTATTCTTTATTCATCGGTTAAAAATCTTGTTGGGTACGAGCCATCGGCTGTCTATTGGCCTTGTGGTAAGGTAATAGAGGCAATATTAATGCTGCAAGGACCCTGATAGTATGAAGGTTGTAGTTTTTAAACACAGAGTTCCTCTTGAGAAAACGGACAATGTTCACACTTTTAGGTTTCAAACCATAGCTGTCGAAATAGTTGACTCTTCCTCTGGCACGATGAAAGAAAATGGCGACCCAGTGACTTCTAGGTTTCGTGGCAGGGTCCAAATTGACAATGTAAGCAGAGTGGAGTGTTGGGCAATCTCGGTAGCTGGTCTGAAGCGTAGTCGTCATCAAACAGGGGACCGATCTTCTTGTGGTGACGGGCTGCACTTCTCAACTGATCAGTTTGCATTTTTTTTCAGTATTCGTAGACTATATTTCTGGACTGATCAATGTACAACACCAAGTTTACAGTCTCTGTGAGCACTTCCTTGAAAGTGATGTTAATCCGCAGCGAGTCCTGTTTCATGAGGTTGTAGTGGCACTGTACGTGGTTTTTATCTGGCATCAGGTCAAAAGCATACAAAGTGTTGCCAGCAGGATATTCTTCGTAGGCGAGGGCGTGGGGGTGAGTCGGCCACCAACTTATCAGTATGCTGGAAGAGGGAGTAGTAATTTCTCACATAGACGTGGTTTGTATAATCTGGCTTGTAGGGTATGGCAGGAATGGTCCTTCCATCAACTTGCAAGGTGAGGTAATTTACATTGTAGTGGGCAAAATTGTATTGGTTTTTCGAATAATCACCGTTGAATGCCGAATTGGAGACGAGACCGAGAAGGCAAAAAGAAGGCAGGTTTCCCAAGATGGTGTTATCCAATTTCCCCTGGAGACTGCCCTGCGGAATCAGAAAGGTCATCATTTCCACGTATCGTGTGGGATACTTTGCCGAACTGTCCTTCAGAACTTCCGTAAATCCAATCAATACGGCAGGCGACGGAGTAACACGACGCACAAATAGCATAGCACGAGTAATGTTGACACGATAACTCGGATCGTTTTCGTTACTCATGAGACAGCAAGCATCTTTGCTCCTAATTAATTTGAGCCGCAAGTACACATTGTTGAGCAACCGACGGTCTTGTTGAAAAATGTCACAGTGAGGTCTGCCAAAGAGATCGATGATCTTACTTCCCTTGATAGATTTGGCATGGTGTGTGAAGCCGGCATTGGTGGCTGCAATCGCTACAGGATTGGCCGTGTCAAAGTTGCCTGCAGTATCCTTCTTCCACAGTTGACTGGTGAGATGGCCATAATGAGCATCGTTGCCAAACGTCAACAATGTTTCTAAATAACTTCTATAATGATAGGCGTTAGCAGAGTTTGAAATTTGCTTGCCATTTACGGTGCAATTGCACTGGGAAAAAAGCGAATGTAGCAACAGATTTACATGGCTAATCTTGTCGGCGTTCACCAAATCCGTCGAAGTCCCCTTAAGCACTTTGTACTGTATGTGTAAAAAAGACTGACTCAAGTCTAGCAAACCATCTGCAGATCCAGGCATGACAAACTCGATAGGTGCACTGTCAGACAGAGTAGCCAGCCGGTGGTACTCGATTAACGTGTCCTCGTTTACAGTGACTTGAACCGGCGGCACAGTAAAGAGTTCAAGTTCGCACCTTCCTTGGTGTAAGGCTTGGAATTGCGGTCTGGCTTCAGCGACGTGATGCTGCAGAATGAGGGTTTTGCAACATGTATATGTACCTTCATTACCTCATTGAAAAAGTCTGCTTTAAATCTCGGCTTGGTTCGACGACGACGATGAACAGCTGTTAGGCGGCGTGTACGTTTCCCGCTTCCGGACTGGCCTCGGAAGCATTTCTTTCTCTTCCTTTTCCCCGCTCCGACTTGCCCTTCCGTCACTTTTGCAGCCTCTCATCTATTCCGAACAGCCTCTTTCAAAGTTTAACCACCCTCGACGTCTTCTAGTAAACGGCCCGCCAATCTTAGTGCATAGCGACCCATTCCAAATAAACTACGTTTTAGAAAAGGAAGTGCAGAGCGAAATACACCACTCAAAAATTTTCCAAAATTTCCAGAACCTCGCTCTATCCACCCCTTCCCCCCCCCCCTGCAAAATAAGGGGTCTCACCTCTCTGCCCTGTACAGTCATGACGTACACAAACGCGAGGGTCTAAACCATGGTATGGAACACACTTTTTTTTTTAATTAAGGACGATGTCTGAAATGTAACGTCAAGCTTACTTCACCAGAGGTAAATGGCACTGCTACGCCGTAACTAGTCATTATATAGATTCTGACGGTTTCAAAACTGCGACGAGTGAGAGGGCAGTAATAAGAGGGCTTTGTGAAAATTTCGTTTGTTTTACCTCCAATACCCACCCTAACCACCCTCAGCAGAGGAGCTAAAACATCCCCCACCAAAGTCTCTGCCACGATATTGCTGTAAATGTAAAGAGAGGTAATACTCCCACTCAAGTGAAGCTTTCTCTCGGAAGTAGCAGATTTATCACAAAATTTACCAGCTTCAGAGCCTACTCTTTCTGCCAAAGCCTTGTTTAAACTCACTCCCACTATTTCCAAAGGTGTAGTTTTCTTGTCGGACATCAACACGGCTTGGGGAAAATTAATAGAGACGACATCTTCAGATTCGTTGTAAAAATACGGCTATTGCTCAACATGCACTTTGTCGCGAATGGCAGAATTCATTCTCTCCACGAGTTCGTGACCTGTCTGAAAATCTCGGGAGGTAGACCGACTCTCACAGTCGACACAAACATGCCTCAAAATGCCTTTGGCGGTGAAAAATTGATGCATTTTCTGTTTCAGCGTTCTCTGTACGCATTCTATCATGCTCGATTTAATGTCTTCGTTTTCCGTCATGTAAAATTTAATGCCAAGTTCCTTAAAATAATCTTGTAGTTCCCTACATTTGAATTCAGTCCCTTTGTCGCTCATTATGTGAGAAAATTTATATCCCACGCATTCGAAAATCCTCTTAAAAGCCGAAACATCTCTGCACACGTTTTGGATCTCAAAAACTCCACCTACACCTTGCGACTCTATCCGTCGATGCACGTCAAGATAAAACGGTATGGTTCGTTGTAAGGACGTAGTGAGATGGCGTCCGATAGATCAACTTCTAGAAACGAGCCTAAACCGCCCACAATGATTCGATTTCGCTTAAAGTTATATATAACTGGCCGATGCACTGTGTGCAAGTCTTGTTTTAAAAGCCAGTCTTTAATCTGAGCCAACGTATGTTTTTCCCCGTCCTCGCGTGCACGTGCATGCAATTTCGAGGCAGTGCCATAACTCGACGTTTCCCCCAACCGTAATAAATCATGTTGAGATAAGCATCCATGATTTTTTTTTTTATAATTGGGCCCAACTATCACGTCTGGAATGCCTAGTCACCACTATGCGACGAGTTACAGGCTTCTTCTTCTCTGCCTTGAATGGCAAAGGAGAATGGGAAGTGAGGGGGTGGGAGGGAGAGAGGGCAGGGGCGTTGGAGAACCAGGTTTCATCGGCGTAGCAACAGCAGCAATTGGAGCTGACAATATGCTAGAGGGGGTTGAAGGAACAGCTGACTTTAGCTGAAACTGATCTATAAAATAATCTCTTTGCTGCTCTAACTGATCAATGAATTTGGCTTTGAAATCGAGGGGTAAATTATCTGATTTCAAAATCGTGTCAATTTGGTTTTACATATTCACTAATTTGGAATAGATCACTCCTTCAGGCTGATAGAGGAAAACGTGGGGCTGCAGTAGTAAATCGGTAGCACTCTCTTGTTGCTGTTGTTGTGGTGCGGGCAGTTACTGTTGTTTATACATAGTTCTGGCACCAAAAACATTCGCTGCACGGAACTCATTATTTAATCAAATTAAACAAAATTGCCAGACCAGCGAGAATCAACCACAGGAGAAACCTCCCTGACTGCACTGCCATGTTCTTTCTGTCCTTAAATGACGCACGTTTCGAGCCCAGAATACTAATCTGCTTTTTATATTTCTTGAGTTTGCAACGAGTAGCAGGACTCACTTTAATCCTACTGCTTAGCAGATTCAGCACAATTTCCGACAGACAATTAATCTGAGACTTCTTGGCGTGTTGCAATAAACTCAAGTTTCGAGCAGAGAGCTATGTCTGCGCACATTCTCCATCGGCGTCGCTACTGAAAATAAGCCAGAGTGGTTTCGCCTGTAAATATATGCGTCCGCCAACGTGTCGCGTCAGCTGATCTAGGATGGCGGTCTACCAGTAGGTAAACGTAACTTTGGCGACCAATAGCATCTTCGTATGCATTCACAAACTGCCTGGTCTTGTGAGGGTAGGCCTGACCGGCAAACATCATAATCTCACGTTTGTCCCTCAAGTTTCTCAACAACATGACATACTGAGCATTGAGCACGATGTCGCGCTGATTTCTCCCCTGACAAAACAGATTTTGAGTCAAATAAAAAATTGAGAACTTGTTGTGATGGCCATGACAAGTAAACCACTCGGTAATGTCACAACTGGATGACGCCATCGTCTTCATGAGGTCGTCAATTATAATTAATTTATTAATATTAGGGTTGTAACGCGCCACGTCGCCGAGCAAACCTTCTTGAAACACAATTGTATCTTTGTACTTCTCCATCCAAGACTGATAGCTCGAGTAATGCCAATAAATTTCCTTAATGTTCTGATCTGTCATTTGGTTCATATTGTCTATAAAGCTCAGCACCCAGCTGGTCTTCCCGCCCGACGTCGGTGCAGCCACTATACAGTTGAACGGCAGATGAAATTGCGCGAAATTGTAGACGAGCTTGGTAGCCATCGTTTTTTTTTTATTCATCCCACGCCTTAAGGAATACTCTCAAGAGCCAGGCTATGCAATTTAAAATCAGAAATAAAGCAAGCACTAGAGTTTTTCCCAACTCGTACTTAAGATTCGAAACTGTAGAAGAAGCTCGGCTAGAGGAAGCAGACGACGAGGTGCCGTCCATAATGTTATCTGTCTGTCTGACAACTAAAGGCCATTCACGCCACAATCGTGCTCTATATATTCTCCTCACCCTCCCCCCAAAAAAACCTAAGAGAAGAAAAAAAAAGAACACGCGGGCGTCGGGAGGCGCTACTCCTTTTTTAAACACGTGGTGGTGGCAGGGAAAGCACGCGGTGGAGCCCCTCAACGACATCCGGCCGACCGGTCGGTCGGCTCTCATGGTTCTCTTATTTTATTTCATTTATTTTTTATTTTTTTATTTGTTTTTATAAGCCCTCGTCTTCAGAAGCCTCGTCCACAAGCGTTGCAACTCTTGTAAACATGACCAATAACGTGGGTTCTTTGACGAGTGGACATGCCGGGAAAGTGTACCTGTAATAACGATTGGTCGGGTCTTGTGCCACGAGTAAAGTGCCAGGTTCCTGTGTTGTCATAACACACTCCGGTAACACCGTCTGCGTGTTTGAGCGTCACCACTCGTTCATGGCCTAGGCTCAATTCGGCAACGGTTGCTTGAATTCAGTGCCTGTCGCCAATCTGTTGATGCACAGTCTGTTGAACCTCTCGTTAGTCAGTCTTCCTACATAATCTCTCACGTTTTCCAATAGAGGGGAACAGATTTTTCTACCCTGCACGGCGTCTGCCACATCACCGTAAAAGCAGTGCTACTGTTTCAACTTGTAAGAATAAAACCCCACGCTAACAGTATCGTGGGGAGGGCCTAGATACTCCGTCTTGCCTTCCAGCAAGCAAAACAGGCAATGAGCTTGCGATTTTGTCACAGCTTTTACTTTGAGCGTCAAATACAAGTGAGGAAGAAACGTGTGGTGCCTCGACATGATGACGTGGGCGGGCGTTATATCAGGAAAGAGATCGGAGGTCAAACTCACCAGAGCCATTTTTATCTACGAAAAAAGAAAAAAAAAGACATAATTTTACAAGCTCCTCTTGAAAAAAATAATGTGGATAGCAGGCCATTCTCTCTTTTTGTGATCGGAAAATTTAAACTTGTCGCAATTTTCGTCAAATCAAAAACAGTCCTCCGAAATAATGTTTACTCTACGAAACTCGGCGTCGCCGGCTGCTTGTTTGTGAAGCGTCAAGAGGGGGGTGGTGTGGCCCAAAATCAGACGTCCGTATTCTTCCATAGGGGAAGCCCTAACGAACTTTCGTCGATTTTACAATCTAATACAGTCACTACTCACTCTGGAAGAGGCTACCCGTCACTCGAAAAATGGGAAGCTATCTGCTTGTTTAAATCGAGCAGCTGGGGCGTCATTTCTTTTTTGTGTTTTCAGGAGTGGTGTTGTAATAACAGTGCCGATAAGTAGTCGGCTGGACCCTCCAACAAGCCTCACTAAATATAGTTTTGTAAATGCTCTCTGCTTACCGCCTGGTAGAAAGCTTTACGACTTGTATGCCAGAGTCTCAGCGAACCGTGTCAAACCAGTTTAACGACATACATATGTCTGAACGATACCAAACGTGTGCCATGTTTCTAAAAAAAATAAATAAATAAAATAAAATTTTATGAGGACCTTCTGAAAAACATGACGTGGAAAAGGCTGTTTTCTGTCGATGTCGTCCCAAAAATAATAGCCACTGCAATTTTCCCTTTCTTTAAAAATGACAAATCGCTTTCCAAAAATTCTACTTTAGAGTCTTTCAACGATTTGTCCTTGTACCGATAAGTTACCAAGAGCGGCCTCTTGGTTCCTAAAATCGAAGTCCCATATTTGAAAACGTTGGGAAGCTCGTAAGGGCGTGTGTCGACTTGAAAATTTGACTGGGTCAACACGCATTCCTCAAAAGTCCGGTCGGTGGGCGAAAAATACTTAGCCAGTTTTTTTTTATTTAAATCTGCCAGTTTTTTTTTATTTAAATCTGCCAAAAGTCAAGGCATTTCGGGCCCGTAATAAACAGACTCATGGTAAATTTTTTCGCCACGTGCAGTTTTCGTCCACTTGGTCTGCCTGAGCAAAACGCTGTAAATACGCCTAGATGAATCTTCATGTATAGGGCACAGGCAGTCTGCGTCTGAAACCAGATCTGAGTTGGCAATACACAACAAAGAGAATCGAAATTGAAAGTGAAAAGGAGAAATGACTGGTCTATCGGTCGTAAAAATCCCCCCTTGCATACCTTCGTCATTAGAATAAACAAAAGATGGACTCTGAACGGCTACGCAAAAGCAAAAGGGTTTCAGTCGCTAGCCAGCCAGCCAAAAGTATACACGTGTGCATATACTATCAGATCGCTGCTTTTCTAGTCGCAAATGGATTTGATACTAGTGAAAGTTTGGGCAGAAGTGCTTTGGCTCGTCTTGGCGTTCGCTGGGGCGGCAGCTTTTTGGCTGTTCGTTTCGGACCAGTGGCCACAACCTCCCCCGACACCTTCAACAACCACTGGTCCGATGCCTTTCGACATTTCCACGCTGGCTGCCTCGACAACATATGTCGACCTACCAATAACCAGTATGGAAATGTCGACTTTCACCCCAAAAAGTATTGAAATAGTCACGACCCAAACAACAGCAACAACGACAACACTTTCAACAACAGTTGCAATAGTCAGCCCTCCCTCCCCCTCACCAACACCATTAGAAATGGTAACTTTAAGTTCTCCCTCCTCAACAACGGAAACTGTGGTTTTTTTAATAAAAGAAAAATTAAAAATTTTCATTTTTTTAAGATCCTGAAGAAGAAGAATACATCTCTGACGAAGACAAGTGGGCGTGAGGCGAAAATGTTAGAAAATAAAATAAAAGATTGTAACTGTGTTTAAAAACAAAAACAACCCCAAAAAAAAACCCAACGAAATGATACAAAGGGGGGGCTTAGAAGCCCCACGGATATGAGAAGAACAAGTTTCTATCCATTCGGTGCTTCGTGACAACTGCTCTGTATAGTTTGTTTTGACTCGTAGTGAGTAAACAATTGTTGCGACGTACGATTTTCCGAGGATATTTCGACCATTTCGGTTTGATCAACATTCTACACCATCCTAGCAATCAGATTAAAATCTAAAATCTGACTGTTTCGATAATTCAACGTAATGCCTCGAACATTGATTACTGTTTTCACACCTTCATCACTAACGACGACGAACCCATAATTCTTCGCACCATTTGAACAAAAATGCGTCACTTTCGCGTTTCTACCATAAACAGCGAGATCGTTGGTCAACCCTCCCAGGCGTGCCTCTTCCGCAACCATCCTAGGTGCCGAAGCATCCTGTAAAAAAATAAACTGTCAGTGTCACGGTAAAAGGTGTAGCCATGCTTGTGTTGCCTCACCAATCCTAGAAGACGCAAGCGGCCATATGCCGTTATAAATGCCGCAACGAGATCAGATACATTTGAATTCCCTTCAGAAATATTGCAGTTGTCTCTATACCTCACTACAGCAATTTCTTCGCCGTCGAAGTTAACGTAAGTAATCACGTTTTTGTCATTCAAAACAAAATTAAAGAAATCAGCTGCCTGGTTAAGTAACTAGTTAATATTGTGTCCTCTTTTTGGGCTAGTTTCTGTGCCATTCCATTTAAAATTAATTTAGCCAGGTTACAGTCTGATATTTTCAGGATTTAGAGTAATTTGTTCCTGTTCACGAATTCGTGCAATATAGGCCAGTTTTTCTTCGGGTGTCTCACAAGCTTTGGGACACCCACTACACTCCAATTTTTGAGCATAAAAGGTTTTCACGAATTTTGCAAAAAAAACTTCATTTTCAAAGGAGGAAGTTTTCAAATGCTTTGTTATAGATTGAAATTCCAATCAAATCTCTAGGAGGGATTCCAGCCAACAACCGCTCGAAAATTGAAGTCATTAATGCAGTCTAAATAACTGACTGGATCGAGACGGTTTTCAGAAAGGTACTCTTAGTCAACATCTCTGTAATGTGTGGTGCAGTGGCAACCCGGACCACTGCACTGTGACTGAGGTTGGCGCTAATGACCAAGTTGTCGACGCGCCATTAAGCCTCAATCCCCCCCCCTCTTAGTCAACCAGTTGGATTGCTACCGTACAAACAACCTTATTCATCTTATATTTTTGTATGTAGCGCCCTCTGCATTTTGTAATGGTGTATCTGGCATCTTTATAAACTTCTGTGGGGAACTAGCTTCGAGGTCACAAGCGTCGGAGCTCGGAATAGATGGCGGCGGTGGTGCATCCCCTTTCCCCGCTCCCCACTGTTGCAGAATTGACCGAGCTGTGGGACGAGATAAAAAAAATTACATAGGTTTACTTGTGAGTAGAGAAGGTTCGAGGGTACATGCATGGCTCCTTTGAGATAAAGAATTGAGTTGGCAACCTGGACAGTCGGCACGCTTGTCAACGCCATTGTCACACTTTTCGTGTGCGACTTCTCGTGCACATTTTCTGCATGTGGTTTGTGGGAGCACTTCTTCGTTGCCCAAATGAATGACGATGGCTGGCTGCTCGGCAAATTTAACCTTTTTCTTGGAAGTTGGTGCCGTTTCTTTAATTGGCCTCTTGTGCTGTTTGGGAACAACTGGCTTGTCTGCTGATTTCTTTCTTTCGGTTTCGAAAATGGGTGTTACTGTTGTTGTTGGAACTTGAAAGGGGGTGTCCTAAATCTTCCATTCCCAGCATGCCATTGCATGTGAAATGTGTGGCATGATGTAACGCATGTGTAATATATCAAACTCGGACAGGCTACCGACATACCCTGCCCGCTCAACAAAATCACGTTTTCGGTGGTAGATATTACAGAGAAGCTGCCTGTGGTGTAATCAAGGGGTGTGTTAGGAGACCTCCAATAACTTCTTGACACAAAATTTAGCTATTCCTCTGGCGATAAAACCACATATGGCTCGGTCAGTTTACCAATAGCTATTTTTACTTCACAACCATTAGGATAAACTCGTACGAAATGGTTGATTGTTTGTGGAAATACATCGCTAAAGAAATCCATGGCTCTGTTAAGGAGAAGAAACAAAAACAGGAAAAAAATTACACTGATTGCGTCGGAGTAGTCCGTTGTTCGGCAGAAGCTAGTCGGTAAGTGTATGCTTGAACCCGATTAGCGCTCTGAACTGTTTAAGCTCAGAACAATGAGGTAACGACTGTCTTTCTCAAAGATGTACTTTGAATGATACAGGTGTTCAGTATGGTTTTGCAACCAGCTTTAGCCGTCTTCCATAATTTTAAACTCGGGTAAAATCAAAGTTGATTTCTACATCTGACACAATGTCGTGAAAATCGGGGTAATTTTCCCTGAATATCCGCCATTCATGGACGTCGAATGCTACGCTTCGTGCATCCGCCCCAAGGCCATTACCTGGAGCAATAAATTCCCTTAACTGGAGATAAAGTTGGTTTTTGAAAGGCTTTATTTCGATATAGGCCTGATTACCGAGGAAATACAGGCTTAGCCGATTCAGTGCTATGTCTATAGGAAAAAAGAAAGAAAAATAGCTCATCTTTAAAACCTGAAACCCCTTTGCTTTCGAGTATAGGCCTACAACGTCACACATCGTGTTTTTATTCTTACCGAGTTGAAAGTTGAAGTTGTTCCAAGACAGGTGTGAGAGATCTACAAAGAGAGGTGTTAGCCGACCCACGTCAGAGAAAAATGAATAAATAGGAAATGCTGGATGGAGAAGGAGGGGGAAACATCAATTACCTGCCTGACTGAATGAGACAGAATAAAACATGAACCATACACATCTGAGTAATGGGGCAATACCTGCCTGAACGGATTAGAAGAGAAAGAGAATGGGGACTCAGCCAAGTATGAACTCGCCTCGATCACGATTAGAGCACGGGAAAGAAGCAGTGACTGAAAAGAGATACTCAGTTACAAGTTTTTATACCAAATGTGCTGCAGGGGCGGGACAGTTTTTCGACAAATCTCAGAGCTACAGGTAAATATGCGACCAACCACATAGCGCTGTTATCTATTGATTTCATATAAGCTTTTTTACAGCCTATGAGAGAAATATGCCATTGAATTTGAGTGTCCCGCTCACACAGCAGTCAATATCGCGTGACAGGCGATTGGAAAAATAGATGAATGAAAGCCATTTAGATCGTGACCAAATTCGGGGGAAGGCGTGCTACAGCTTTGTTACTCCGATGGTTGCCATATCGATCGGGTTTTTGTGTTCTAAAGGGGTGGATGAAAACGTGCATGCACGCATTTACATAGCCGTTAAGACACGAGCGGCCTCCCACGCAAAGGACAGGAAATACGGTTGAATGAAAGTCATTCAGAGCCTGACTAGATTCAGAAGGGGTGTCGTTATAGCTTTGTTACTCCGTATTGATCGGATTTTCGTTTTCTAAAGGATGGGTGAAGACATGCGAACGCCCAGTAGACGGCCGCCCGTGCGCATTTGCATAACATGCAATTGCCTGCACACGCAAAAGACCGGAAAACAATTGAGTGAAAGTCATTCAGAGCGTGATAAAATTCGGAGGGGTCCAGTGGTTTAAAATACCCTAATTGATGCTGTCATTCATATACATGTATTGACTACTATTTTCTATACCTGACAAAACATCTTTTGTATTCTCGACATCAATGCATATTGATATGAAAGGACATGGAGCAGTATGCGACCATCACTTTTACTCACGGAATGAACGCTCTCATTACGGTATTTTCTGACGTTGATATACAAGTCGCGTGCTACATTCCAAAAACGGAAAACACGCTATCATGTTTTTTTTTTGTTGCCAGTGTGGTCAGTCAACCTTGTATTCTGTCACACCCCCCACGTGTTTAATAAAGCCGCTAGCCAATTGAGTGAAAGAGAGGACATGTCTTATCCCAGGCCGACATTCCCTTAAAACCGGCTACGCGTTTTGAGCCAGTCACTGCTTTTCGCAAAAACTTTCGACAGCAACCTACCGTGAAAAAAACGTGAAAATGGAAGAATATAACAATGATGATAATAACTACAGTCCGGAATTGCCAGTAAGAACATCACTTTTTTTTTCCAAAGATTTATTTTATTTTATTTTAGTTTATTAGAAGAGAAAAAAATCTAATTGCAGAATCCATCCTATGACGATGCGGTTTTGCCACCGTTACCGGTGTTAATACTGTTAGAGAATGTTAGGATTAGGGCTCCGACACCCCAGCAGGTCCTACCGCAACAGCCCCAGCAGCCAGCACCACGTAGGCCTGTCCACGATGTTGTGAGATCGGTAAAAAAATTAAATAAAAGTAGAAAACCATTTTTGTATAAGTCCTGTTTCACGCATCTTCAATAGTTATTACTTTTTGTTGTTTTAGATTCACGAGTGTCATTGGAGTCTGCTAAGATCACAGTTGGCATTGATTACGGCACAGATAGACCAGTTTACTCGCATGTGCGCGATAAAGTACGAGTAATTTGGGAACGTGCCCGATTACGGGGTGTTACAAGAGAGGAGTGTAGAGAGTTGGGAGCCAGGGCTTTCAGAGCGGGCCATCGCCACTGTCACCCCTATCATCAATAAAAAAAAATGCTGACCCGACATGCTTTTACGGATTTTTTCGTTCATGAGGTTGAAAAATATAAGGGTAAGGAGCGGTTTTTTTGTTTTTTGGCACATTTTCTAATTTATTGTGTTAAAGAATATTTTTCAGTTGTACTTTAATCTAAAGAAACTTACATGCTCTCGATTTAAAACGGCTTTTAGCCGCAGTGACCCCTCCTTCACCAAAATTCTTTTTCATTAATAGAGAGAGAGGCCAAGAATTGATTGACGGAGAAATTACGCATTTTCAAAGTTTATCACCTATTTTGTTTGTGATATGCTAAATTTTCGAAAGACAATTTTTTAAATTGCACAAAGTCTTTCTTCCTCAGGTGTTCTTATTGACGTTCGTTGGCTGTCGTTACATTGTAGTGGATGATTTTTGGAGCGTCTCGAGTTCAGCGTTCGCGACCACTGATCTGTATGGCGCGGGACGTGTGCGTCGTTGGCGTTGTTGATCTTCCATTTTTTATCAAGGAGGCTCTGGATTTTTGGGTGAACTAGCTGGTTGATGGTGGGGTATGAAGGTGGTTGGAGGTTCATTAGAGGGATATTTCTTTTTTCTAGATGGTTTATGGAAATTAATTCTAGGGCCCTGAGGTAGCTGTCATTGCTTGAGTTGGAGGTCAGGAGAGTGGTGGTGCCTTCCCAGTTTATGGAGCGCCTTGTGTTGTCATGGTGGGCTCCTGTGCCATTGGTGGTGTCTCCTGTTCGAGTAGCTGTGATGTGGTCCAGCAACCGCACGTGTACTCCTCGCCTTGTCTCTCCCACGTAGATGGCGGGGCACTCACTACGTGGAATTTTGTACACTGCTGCCTTGGTTTTGGGGCAGTGTGGTGCCAGTAGTTTTCTTGCAACCACTGGGTCAGGGTTGTCTGGTATCTGGCTAGTGTCTTGTGGTTCGGTGGTTTTGCCTTGAAGTTGTGCATTATGTGTGGTCTTGTTTTTGCTGCGAGTGTTGTAGAAGTGAGGGAGATCATTTTGTTATTGCAAAATGCGTAATTTCTCCGTCCATCATGGCAAGTAAAATTCAAAGTAAAACTCCACATAGTTGTTTCAACAAGCCAATAATTGTATCTTTTCAAAATTGAAATCGCTGAATCTATTAGTGGTTTAGCGATCAAAATTATGAGTGCCAGGGGGATTGGTGTTCTTTAGTAAAAAAAATGGTGCTGGGTAGAAAAAGATTTTTTCGGCTATCTTCTTTATTAACGTTGCAATAATGAAGTATGTTTATCAGTTCTTCTTTTAAAGACGCAATATAACACTTTTTTCATATTAACAAACTGTTGTTTCGAACTAGTTTTGCAGCGGCCTCTTAAAGGTTTATTGTCACGCTGCCGAAAAATTTGTCACACTGGCTAGCAGTGGGCAATCTAAATTACCGGTGTTGTAGGTTGGCAGTGCAATGGGGAAAAATGGGGGGGGGGGGTGGTGCAGTACTGCCAACAAGTGTTCTACGTGCCTCCAATAGGTAACACCTGGATAGCCAACCAGACCATAGGCGCAAAAAAATATGTTATTTCTGATGAATAAGTTCTATTATCTTCTTTTTCAGCTCCAACTCTGCAATACTCTCGATTCTGATCTGAAAATTTAAAACGGTTATCCGAAATTCGCGCGAAAAATGAGTCTGCTGCCCAACAAATGCTACCTTGCGCCACCAATATTTTCTCTTCCAGCTAGATTTGTAAAAAAAAGTTAGGTGGAAGACAAGACACAAGACCAAGACCTTTTCTTTTTTAGAAACAGATTGATAACGTGTTAGGCTTCCTAGAGGTACACGGATACATAAATACCGAAAATTGTTCGTCTAAAAACACTACTTCATTACAAATAATGTCTTGAAAGCTGCAAATAACAGAAATAACGCTAATTAGTTAACTCGTACCAACAATATCTACATCCTAAAAAAAAAATCTTGTATCTGCTGAAAAATATGCCTACTTCTGCTGGAAAATCTGTCTAACATTTACAATACTAATCAAAAATAGCATTGGGACTGTTAGAAAATTCTGGGTAACACTACCACCAACTATGACAATACTAATCTAACCAGTAGTGACATGCTCGGGTGACCCTTAACTACTGACCTTCAATACAGACCTAATCTTCAGTGGGATTATTAAAAATACAAAATAAAACTTTGTTCTCATTGAATTCGAGTGTTTACAAAGTGCAGTTTTTAAGCAATTGAAAAAAAAAATGGAACTGAATAGGTCACTATTGTTCAAGATATTGTCATCGGGATCTCTTAATGTTTAAAAAAAATATAGTTCCAGTAGAAAAATAAACCACCTAATATGCTGACCATTTTGTATTGTATTATAATACTAACACAAAGAACACAAAAAGCAAATACACCGTTAAAAAAATACTTTTATTACATAATTGAATAACAGCACATTGTAACAGCAACAGTAAAATAACAACAAATTTTGCTCCAAGAACGTTACAAAGTTTATTGGCTACTATATTCAACTTACAGTATTTTAAAACCATGGAAAAGCCCACCTTCGATTTTTTTAATGTGTCTTACAAGTACTAACACAAATACAACACAATAAGCAATTCGTTAGTAAAACAAAAAGCAGCCGATATGAAACAATAACAGCACGTTGCAACAGTAACATTATGACTGAAAAACAAACTGAACGGTAACACTGCACAAAAAGTAGTACATGTCATTATTTTGTGGGGGGGCGGCGCGCCCCTAAAGGCAAAGAAAATGTGACTGAAATGTTCGCTGATTAAAAAAAAACACTCCTTCAATACCTACAGTTGCTTCTTACAATCAATAGCACTTTATAAGTTACAACATTAAACTTTCAGCATTCTCATATTTTAAAACCATGAAAATAAAACTTCTTCAGCAACAAAACCATGATTGCTTGTTACAATAATGAAGTAAGTCTCATATTTTACAAAGTGAAGAACATGGATTGTTGCAATAAGTGGGGAGTTCGTCGTGGGGTTGATAAACCCAGTTACAACGACAATTTGAATCTATAGATTTAGGTGTTATTTAAGGTGCTGTAATCCTTCTCGAATTTTCTGCCCACAAACAAACAAAAAGCAATAAACACCGTAGGCCTAGGAAACAAAACTAATTACAAATCGTAAGCAATCACACAACAAAAGGGATGTAACTACTTAAAACATACTTGGTGCATTTACAAAACACACAGCCAGCTCACATTTCGCAAACCATCCGGAACTAGCATGAAATTCAGCTACATGAATAAAAAAAATATCAACAATAAATAGGACAGAAAGGCACATCGGCTCGATTAGTAGCACCCCAAATGAGTTTGCATCTGTATTAATTAATCAAAACCTCCTTAGCTTGCAACATTAGACTCAAAAAAGATGCAGACCACAAATTTCTTATTAACAAATGGCCACTCTACACTCAGTAGAGTTTATTATGGAGCAGTAACCCTTTGCCTCTGAAAATAACTTCAACATTAAAAAAAAAAGAACGAAACAACCACAAAGTAAACAGCTCTTCAGCAACAAAAACTAAACAATGGATATCGACCAATTCACAATTTCATGACTCTAGCTCAGGGATGGCGAACCTTTCTTTACATAAGTGTCAAACAAAAAAAAATTTGCTTACAAAACATGCAGTGCGTGCCACATCAATGCGACTTCTGTTTCTCATATGCTAATTTTTAGATGCTTCATTTTGATGCATGCCGTGCTATTGTCTTCCAGGGGGCGATTCCGTTGGGTCGAATAGATAGTGTTCATGCGTTTAATCAGCTTGTTCACAGTAGTGGCTGGATTCAGATGTCGCTAATTATGCAAACGTCAACTTTTTCATGGCGGCAAAGTCGTAAAGAAATTCGTTCCAACAATGAAATATAAGTTTATCTGCTTTTGGTAGTATTTTCTTTTCGGCCCGTTTCTGTGTTGAGGCTAAAGGATGAATAATTAAAGAAATTTGACAGACGCTTCTCTCTTGTCCAATTTCTATAATTATTCACCATTCAACATGCTCTATACACCGCATGCAATCAGTTCTGACAATGCCCGTGAGTCTCAAGCCGAACGTCACGTGAGCATTGGACTGCTCCCATTATTCGTAAAGACAAAAAGAGATGGAGAGGAAAGCAAGTCAAAGCTGCCGTGCTGCAACAACGTATACGTGTATTTATTTTGTTATGGAACAATATGTCATTGTGCACTATTTTTTCTAAAGACTCATGTGCCACTTGAAAAGCCACTGTGTGCCATACCGGCTCTAGCTTGTAGTGTATAGTTTGTATTTTGTTTTCATGTTTAGTGTTGTGTGAAATTATATAGCTGAAGTATTTTTAGTTTACTTCTGGAGAGTTTACTGTTACATGAGAGGTTAATTTTTTTTTATTACCTGTACGTTGTTTCAGCTTTGATTATTTAGCTAGATTGTTAGCTTGGGGTGAACAAGAGTTTCTATTCTTTTCTTGAAGGTGGCAGCACAGGACACCTAGAATCATGAAATTGTGAAATGGTTGATATCAGTTTGGCACTATTCTTAATGCATATTCTGGTGGTATTTTACAAATGGAGGATTTTTGCAGCTCTGCTATTCTTACGTTTCTTGTTCAGCAAGATCTCTATTAAGGAATTTCAAAGCATAGTACAGATGTGTGCGCACAAAAAGACAAACAATGGTAGTACTCACTTCCGGGTAGCACAAACACGTCAATGCCTTAGAACTGTTTTTTTGTGTGCGACAAGACAGTTTCACAAACTTTCTGTCCATGTAGACATTAGCAAAAGGAGGAAAGAAACGATTTTTTTATTTCCTGGACAACTCTGGTAAAGTCTGAAGACGGCGTAAACAATTGGCCAAAATCAGACGATTCATGCTCAGGGTAAGCTTTGAAATAACACAGGAATTGGTCGTTCTCTGACAGCCATGCGTCTTTGATGTAAACTTTCTGGCACAGCCCACTTTGACAAACATGGTATTTAGACATTTGCGCAATAAAAAACCGCCAATGTAAACAAGTATGTTTGCTATTGGTCAGTCGGTGGTTATTTTGCATGACATACCAGTTAGCATATGTTGAACAGTACTTGCAGGGGGATTTGTTGGCTCTTCATGCATGGTCTTACCTTTGTTTGTCAAGTCTGTAAGGGTCAAAATGAGGGCATCTTGATTATCGATACAGTTGGTACTTTTCACAGATTTCATGAGTTGTGTCACCAACTGCGCCTTAAAAGCATAGCGGAACTGTTGTGGAGTAGGATTGTCCTTTGATGCGCCACTTTGTCTTATCACGCAAAACAAATTTTTCACCCCATCTTGATGTAACCTGCTGGATCAGAAACAGTTTTGGTTCGCTGGAAATCTTTGGGTGTGGCAGATTCTTAACAGATCCGTCTCTCACCAACTGGCATACCGGGCTGCTCACCAAACATTTCCCACAACTGGATTACACCATTGATGGTTTAGAGATATTTAATGAAGTGAATAGTTATATTTGCAGGAAGTACAAATTGGAACTTCCATCGTCACAGCCAGTCTTTGCAGGTCGATAAGAAGTTTTTATGTCTAGAATTCACAGAGATCGGCCGAGTACCGTTTTTCGACTTTATTGCTCGACTGTTAAGATAATCGGACAATGAGTTCATTCTTTCAATGAATTCTGCAGTGTGCGCTGTTTCCTGTGGAAGCAGTCCACAAGAACAATACACTAACATGCCAGAGCAGAAACTGAGTGACTCAAAATCTTTGTTGCTAAGTACACCCGCATGGGGGAGAATGGTGGGAGGTCCATACGCTTTCTCATAATTTTGGGCGTTATTCTAACAGATTTCTTCATATCCATTTCGACAAACTGTACAATGTGTTTCCAAAGAACAATCTTGTCATCAATTTTTATGTTGTATTTTTTTTCAGATTATTGTGCACGCACTTCACTATATGCGGAATATAAAAAATGCCAAAAATTTTAGGCTTCTCATGAAAGAAATACGGTTTTTCAACTGTTGTTCCAAGCCCTGCACAGAACAACTTTCTATTGAATTTGAATTTGAATGAAAATTCAACAGAAAGCCTGCTGGCTTATGGCGTCGCGTATCCCCTACTACCAATTTTTGTACTCGTAGGGTGGTATAAAGGAGGGTAACACAATATCGAGACGTTTTTTTAAGGTGAGCACGGAAGGGGCTTTCACCACTTCCGCCGGTAGCTTATTCCACAGGTTGCACACTCTGAAAGCAAATGACTCTTGTCGTAATGATGTCCGGCAGCATTGTTTCACAACCTTAGCTTCTAGTTCTAAGATCATCAGTGACAACAAGCCAAGTTTCTCAAGTGGGTTATTAGAGTTAATAGTCTTATATGCAAAGATAAGATCTCCGCAAGAAGCCTGAGTCGTCGTAAACGTTCACTGTACGGCAGATTGGATAAACCAATGACCCTCTTTGTTGCACGTCTCTGGAGTATTTCCACCTTGTTTTTGTCGCATTGAAGTCTGATCCACCAAGATTGGTTTGCATATTCGATGATGCTTCTAACAAGACTACAGTACAGTTTAAGGAAGATCTTGGGTTGAAGCTCGTCAAATGTATTTTGGACTGCTGCTAGCACAACATAGGCCTTGGCTACAACAGATTGGACATGTGTAGAGAAGGGAAGATCGCCATCGAGAATGACACCAAGAGGTTTCTGTGAAGCCTTATCTTGTAGTAGCTTATGAGAACCAAGGTCGTAGATAGTGTGAAGACGTTGGTTACCAGCCTTAAGGATACAACACTTATTTTCGTTAAGGTTCATGTTCATGTCCTCCACCCAGTTAGTAACATGATGAATGTTGTCTTGGAGGATAGCAGCGGTTTCATGTGTGTTAGAAGGTGCAAAGAGTTTAGTGTCGTCCATAAAAATGCCGTGGTCGACTGAAATCGTGGAGGAAAGGGATTTAATAAGCATGACAAACAACAGTGGATGTAACACACTTCCCTGCGGAATCCCGCTACGTACAGGTAAAGGCTCTGACAGAGCTTCCTATTGTCACTGCTTAAATTGCAGACAACAGCCAATACTACGAGTCCTAATTGTAACAATAGGCTAATGCAATCTTAACAAAATGCTTCGCACTTTTTCTGCTGGTGCGGAGTCACACGAATAGAAATAGCCTAGTGGCTGCTTCCACTTCAAAGTTAGGCCCTTAACCATGAAAACTAGTGCATAGTTGGCTATTCTTTGAGTCCTCACGTAGTTTCCATACTCCTCAAGGCCCTCAATTTCGACAACAACACTGTCATAATCTAATTCAATTTTTAACATTTCGTCAAAACTGATAAAACAATACTTATCCTTCGCAGGCAGTGTCTCCACTTTACTTTTTAGGGGCCCAAGTAGACCTTCTTCAAACCCAATTCTAACTTTGGCTGCTTTTAGCCAACAAGTTGACCTGGAAGAGAGCTTAAGAATTTTGGCCCAAAACCTGTAAGTTCTGGGGCTCTGATGATATAAAGCAATAGCAAGTTTCTTCATGCCTGTGTAGACCATCTACAACCAAACTTGCTAATAGTGGCCATTTGAAATTGTGCTTTAACCAACTGGAATGCTGGTCCAGACTAATAATGGCCATTTGAAACTGTGCTTTAACCAACTGGAATGCTGGTCCAGACAAATACTGGCCAACAGCTGCAATGACATTCTCGGTAAGCTGCCCGTGGTGTAATCAAGGGATGTGTTAGGAGACCTCCGATAAGTTCTTGACACAAAATTTAGCCATTCCTCTGGCGATAAAACCACATAGGGCTCGGTCTGTTTACCAATAGCTATTTTTACTTCACGACCATCAGGATAAACTCGTACGAAATGGTTGATTGTTAGTGGGAATACATCGCTAAGAAAATAAATGGCTCAGTAGGAAGAAGGAACAAAAAAAGGAAAAAAAATGTCACTGGTTGCGTTGGAGCAGTCAGTTGTTCGGTAGAAGCGGCTAACTGTTCAGCAGAAGGTAGTCGGGCTTCTAACAACATCTTGCGGGTTCTGTCGGGCACTTCATGGGGTGCCGATCGCGCTGCCATGTTGCGCCTCTACAGAGCCCTTGTCCGCAGCAAACTTGATTATGCGTGCATGGTGTATGGTTCGGCTAGTGACTCGACTCTCCAGATGTTGGACACTGTGCATCACAGTGGCCTGCGTGTGGCGACTGGGGCATTTCGAACTTCTCCAGTGGTCAGCCTCTATGCTGAGGCCTCGGAGCCACCTTTGGCCATTCGTCGGCGAAAGCTGGCCATTCAGTATGCTGTGCGTTTACGTGCTGTGGAATCCAGTCCTGCTTGGTCCATGGTTTTTGGGCCAGACTTGCGAGTCGGTAGATGCAGGGTGGGTAAGGGTGATTGCCGCGATAGGCTCCAGCAGTCCTGTCAGGAGATAACCTTTGAAATGCCCAGCGTCTTGAGGCTTGGGGGGGATGCCAGTAGCCCCTTGGCTTGTCCCAAGTGGCATTTTCATTTTCGCTCTGGCGTCCCTCCCGAAGGGTTCCACTCTACCTGCACGGTACTTACAGGAGTTCCGGCGGCTGTGTTCTCAGTACGCCGGTTATCAGCGGCTGTTTACTGATGGGTCGAAGTCAGACTCTGGCGTGGCTTGTGCTTGTGTTTGTAAGGGAGTGACGGTTGCCCATCGCCTTCCATCAGGCTATTCTGTGTTTTCTGCAGAGCTTTTGGCTCTCGGTTTGGCGGTGGAATGGATCCTTGGCCTTCAGGGCACGCATTTAATTATCTTTAGCGATTCCATGAGTGCCCTGGAGTCCTTGGCGAATTACAATCCTCGGAACCCCTTGACACAACGTGTCCAAGCTTTGCGTTCCCGCTTGCCTGGCCAGCGGAAAACCGTGCTTTTCTGCTGGATCCCGGGCCATGTTGGGATAGGTGGAAATGAGCAAGCGGATTCTGCAGCAAAAGGGGCCCTTTCTGGCCCTCTCGGTAGGGATCTCAGGCTTGTTCCCTCGGACGCTTTTCCAACTCTGCGTCTGAGGTTACATGCTTTTTGGCAAGCCTCGTGGGATGGACAGGACGGCAATAAATTACGAGCTATTAAAGGCACTGTTGAGGAATGGCACTCGCCGCAGTCGCCGTGAGGAGGTGGTGTTGGCCCGTTTGCGCATTGGTCACACTCGACTTACTCACTGTTTCCTTTTGCGGGGGGTTGACCCTCCTGAATGTTATTGGTGTCGGCGGCCACTTACGGTCCGGCACTTCCTTGTTGATTGTTGCCATCTTGATGGTTTTCGTCGTCGTTTCCATCTTCCGCATGACATTGTGCGTCAATTGGGCGATAAGTCTGT
>JAHWFP010096555.1:28037-39845 GCA_023313725.1 Lithobius niger
TTAAGCCTCATCTCCCCCCCCCCCCCTCGGGCTTCAAGCATGGCATCCAGCTTGTCAGTAAGTGTATGCGTGAACCCAATTAGCACTCTGAACTGTTTAAGCTCAGAACAATGAGGTTACGACTGTCTATCTCAAAGACAGTCCTCGGAACCCCTTGACACAACGTGTTCAAGCTTTGCTTTCCCGCTTGCCTGGCCAGCGGAAAATCGTGCTTTTTTGCTGGATCCCGGGCCATGTTGGGATAGCAGGGAATGAACAAGCTGATTCTGCTGCGAAAGGGGCCCTTTTCTGGCCCTCTCGGTAGGGATCTCAGCCTTGTTCCCTCAGATGCCTTTCCAACTCTGCGTCTGAGGTTACACGCTTTTTGGCAAACCTTGTGGGACAGGCAGGACGGTAATAAGTTACGGGCCATTAAAGGCACTGTCGAGGAGTGGCACTCGGCGTGTCGCCGCAGTCGCCGTGAGGAGGTTGTGTTGGCCCGTTTGCGAATTGGTCACACCCGACTTACTCACTGTTTCCTTTTGCGGGGGGTTGACCCTCCTGAATGTTCTTGGTGTCGACGGCCACTTACGGTCCGGCACTAACTTGTTGATTGTCGCCATCTTGATGGTGTTCGTCGTCGTTTCCATCTTCCGCATGACATTGCGCGTCAGTTGGGCGATAAGTCTGTCCTACTGTCCGGTGTTTTTCAATTTTTGCAGGAGGTACAGATGTATGACAAGATTTAGATTAGGGGTTTGAATAACATCTCTGTAATGTGTGGTGCAGTGGCAACCCGGACCACTGCACTGTGACTGAGGTTGGTGGTAATGACCAAGTTGTCGACGCGCCATTAAGCCTCAATCCCCCCCCCCCCCTATCTCAGAGATGTACTTTGAATGATACAGGTTTTCAGTACGGTTTACAACCAGCTTTAGCTGGCTTCCATAATTGTAAATTCAGGTAAAATCAAAATTGCTTTCTACATCTGACACATTGTCGTGAAAATCTGGATAATTTTCCTTGAACATCCGCTATTCAGGGACGTCGAATGCTACGCTTCGTGCACCTGCCCTGAGGTCATTACCTGGAGCAATAAATTCCCTTAACTGGATATAAAGTTGGTTTTTGAAAGGCTTTATCTCGATATAGGCCTGATTACCGAGGAAATACAGGCTTAGGCGATTCAGTGCTATGTCTATAGGAAAAAAGAAAGAAAAATAGCTCATCTTTAAAACCTGAGACCCCTTTGCTTTCGAGTATAGGTCTACAACGTCACACATCGTGTTTTTATTCTTACCGAGTTAAAAGCTGAAGTTGTTCCAAGACAGGTGTGAGAGACCTACAAAGAGAGGAGGTGTTAGCCGCCGCACGTCAGAAAAAATGAATAAATAGGAAATGCTAGATGGAGAAGGAGGGGGAAACGAGAATTATCTGCCTGACTGAATGAGAAGGAATAAAACAAGAAACATACACACCTGAGTAATGGCAATACCTGCCTGAGCAGATTAGAAGAGAGAGAGAGAATGGGGACTAAGCCAAGTATGAATTCACCTCGATCTCGATTTGAGCACGGGAAAGAAGCAGTGACTGAAAAGAGATACCCAGTTTTTATACCAAATGTGCTTTTTCGACAAATCTCAGAGCTACAGGTAGTATGCGACCAACCACATAGCGCTGTTGTGTATTGATTTCATATAAGCTTTTTCGCAGCCTATGAGAGGAATATGCCATTGAATTTGAGTGTCCTGCCCACACAGCACTGATTATCGCGTGACAGGCGATTGGAAAAACGGCTGAATGAAAGCCATTCAGATCGTGACCAAATTCGGGGGAAGGCATGCTACAGCTTTGTTACTCGGATGGTTGTCTCATCGATCAGGTTTTCGTTTTATAAAGGGGTGGATGAAAACGTGCATGCACCCATTTACGTAGCCGTCAATATTTCATGACACACGAGCGGCCTCCTATGCAACGGACAGGAAATACAGTTGAATGAAAGTCAGTCAGAGCGTGGCTAGATTCAGAGGGGGTGTCGCTATAGCTTTGTTACTCCGTATTGATTGGATTTTCGTTTTCTAAAGGATGGGTGAAGACATGCACACGCAAAAGACCAGAAAACGATTGACTGAAAGTCATTCAGAGCGTGACCAAATTCAGAGGGGTGCAGTGGTTTAAAATACCCTAATTGATTCTGTCATTCATATACATGTATTGTCTACTATTTTCTACAACCTGACAAAACATCTTTTGTATTCTCGACATCAATGTATATTGATGTGAAAGGACATGCAACAGTATGCGACCATCACTGTTATTCACGGAATGAACGCCCTCCTTACAGTATTTTCTGACGTTGAAATACAGGTTGCGTGCTCATTGCAACGACGATTTCTACAGCTTCCCTTATTTCCTCCTACACCTTAGGATAGGGCCTTATTGGGCCTTCTTACCTTGATGCTATGTCTCCATATTGTATACTATGTGTATTAGTTATTATTGATAATGTATTCCAGTGATGCTATGTACTTTGTTGTATGGTCCAGTCCCTAGAGATCAGACGTCAAGGAAGCTCTGGCATAATCTGTCACTAGGGGTGGCCGCTGGCAGGGGAGGCTCATGAGATAGCAGGATATGATACAGGAAATACCTTACACCACCTGTGGCGGCTTCTGTCTGTAACTCTAGGTATAAAAGGCCATGCAGCCCATTTTAGCTTGTCTCTGGGAGCTGGTCCCCTAACCAGCAGCATCTCCTCCTGAAGTATGCCGCTTTGGTACAGCCCACTGTAGAGCATCCTGAACCACTGAACAACATCTCTGAAGGACAGACCTCGTGGCCCCTGGAAATAAACCCTGACCTAACCATCCTTCTGGCTTACTTCCTTGAACTGGGCTATAGTGGAGTTGCATAAGTGGTGCATCGGCCTTCCATCTTCAACACCACTTAGTTACATAAATGGTGCATCAGCCTCTCTTCGTATTTGCCATTTGATTTAAAGCTGATTTAATCAATTTTATTGAGATAGCAGGACTTTTAATTTTTTAATTAAAGGAACCAATTGATTCGTTAATGATTATGAAGTTGTTGGAAATTTTAAATAAATTCTTAACGGTAATTATTGTGATTTTTCGGGTTTCTTTTCTTTCGACGGACAGTAACTAAAATCTAAGAAAACGAATTCATATGCAAACTTTTGGTCAAGAAGCTAATATGAAACAACTTTTAAAAAACAAATTTTAGACATCGCGACATTTTCAACCATTCGCTAATAAAATGGCTTACCAATGTCGTATACATGACAGCATTAGAAAGATTTGATTCGAGTTGATTTAATTCAGGAGCTAACCAAATTTTTTTTAAACGAAACGAAGTAAACGTTAACACGCTTAACAAGTCTAAATTAAGGAAAAGGAAACATCATAAATTGTAATGTCATTGGATTAGTTGGGAGCCTGTTGGTATTTAAGTAAACTTTTTCCTTAACACCATGCTATGGTTAACCTACGTGAAGTGATCGTAATTTTTTGTTGTTGTTGGCACAAGTACTAACCTAACAGTAAAATCTACCCTAGCGGGAGAACCACACTTCAATAAATTTTTCAAGGCATTTATTATGCAACTTTTGAATAAATTTTACCTATCGGAGTACAGCTTGAACAAATTAAGCTAGTCCAACGATATCTATGCCGGTCGACTTATTAGACTTGGCGAAATAATTCAGCACAACCTTTATCTTATTCAGATTCATGATCAATTTCTTCGCTAGAAAATTCCAAGGTATTTGGGAAATCCAGGAAGCTGGCATGAATGTCAATAGGAAAATCTTCATGAATTGCATCGAAATTTGAACCATCTGAGGAAAAAGCGAAATTGTTAGGATTGCGCGTTAAATGATAAATTTGACTCCAGGTATGAACAATTCTGGTTTTTTTTTTGCAACTTACGTGGGAATCCAACTTGAGAAGTGTCACCAAGCAAATTTTCTGGCGAAGCATAGGATGAATAGGGTTCAGTCACTTGGCTGGATCCTAGAATGAGTTCGTCCGCACTGCTTCATTCCTCGTTGGATGTATTTTCCATATTATCGATCTCTTCATTTTGAAAGTTCATGAGGAATTCATATTGAAGTTTCCAGCTTTCATGCAGCGATGGAATCTTTCCATAAATGTAGTTGAAGAAATGTGGGGCTAATTCGGGATTTGGTTCGAAATTGAGGATGGCATTGATTAGATTCTTGCCTGAAGCAAAAATATGCTCGATGTAGACATCATTTTGATAAAAAAAAATTTCCGGGTGCTTCCTCGTTATCCATTGTGGTCAACAAAAAATTTTTTTTTATCACTTCTGAATTATTGACTGGTTGCACGGAAATTTCAGCTTAGAATAAATTGGAATTTTCTTGGAATGAATTTTCCGAAAGTACGCACGAGTCTCGTGCTTTTCCCTTATTAACGGATAAACAACCCTATGGGGGCGCGCTAAATTGCTTGTTGCAAAGCAATAGTTTAACGACCTTATTGTCGACAGGCTTATATAAATTTACCGTTCCCCAGCAGCGTGAGTTACTGATTGTAATTCACGACCCATCGTACTGTTGGTGTTAACTTTCTAAAACAATACGTGAAATGAAACAATTGCGTTTATCGTAATTGACTCGCGTTGTTACCAATATTTGAGAAATGATTGTTATTTTTTTGTTTGTTTTGTTTAGTGGGTAACTAATAAATTAATAGTTACAGTTTATAATGAGTTCTCATGGACTTGATTTTTTTTTTGACTTGGTATTGCACTGATTGATTGTGATGATACAGTATTTTATGTGTTTAAAATAGTTTTTGCTTCTGCATAATTTACGAGAAAATGCTCAAGCAATTAAGTTTGCGTAGCGGGATTTTACGGGAATAATGTCTGAATTTTGACGCTCAAAGATTTCCCAGACCTTACAAAAACATTGCTAATACTAGTATGTAATGTCACCCTGCTGGAACAGTAAAACAATTAAATTATTAGCAGATAAAAAGCTTAAACGTCCCCATAGCATCCTTCGTTTTAAATGTGTTAGTGCGCGCCGTCTTGGTATTATTTTTGAATAATTTCTGAGAGCTATAAAATTATTAATGCATGAATAAATCGATTTGATTTTGTAACTAATTTTAACTTACCTTGAAGAAGCGAGGACGCTTCCTTTCCAAGGGTGGGAACTCTGCAACGACGATTTCCACAGCTTCCCTTATTTCCTCCTATACCTTAGGATAGGGCCTTATTGGGCCTTCTTACCTTGATGCTGTGGCTCCATATTGTACTATGTGTATTTGTTATTATTGATAATGTATTCCAGTGATGCTATGTACTTTGATGTATGGTCAAGTCCCTAGAGATCAGAGGTCAAGGTAGCTCTGGCATAATCTGTCGCTAGGGGTGGCTGCTGGCATGGGAGGCTCATGGGATAGCAGGATATGATACAGGAAATACCTTACACCACCTGTGGCGGCTTCTGTCTGTAGCTCTAGGTATAAAAGGCCATGCAGCCCCCTTGAGCTTGTCTCTGGGAGCTGGTCCCCTAACCAGCAGCATATCCTCCTGAAGCATGCCGCTTTGCTACAGCCCACTCTAGAGCATCCTGAACCACTGAACAACATCTCTGAAGGACAGACCGCGTGGCCCCGGGAAATAAACCCTGATCTAACCATCCTTCTGGCTTAGTTCCTTGAACTGGGCTATAGTGGAGTCGCATCATTCCAAAATCGGAAAACACGCTATCACGTTTTTTTGTCGCCAGTGTGGTCAGTCAACCTTGTATTCTGTCACACCCCCACCTGTCTTAATAAAGCTGGCTAGCCAGTTGAGTGAAAGAGAGGGCGTGTCTTATCCCAGGCCGACATTCCCTTAAAAACAACTACGCTTTTTGAGCCAGTCACTGATTTTCGCAAAAACTTTCGACAACGACCTACCGTGAAAATAGAAGAATATAACAATGATGATAATAACTACAGTCCGGAATCGCCAGTAAGGACATCACTTTTTTTTCCCCAAGGATTTATTTTATTTTATTTTAGTTTATTAGAAGAGAAAAAAATCTAATTGCAGAATCCATCCTATGATGATGTGGTTTTGCCACCATTACCGGTGTTAATACCGTTAGAGAATGTTAGGATTAGGGCTCCGCCACCCCAACAGGTCCTACCGCAACAGCCCCAGCAGCCAGCACCACGTGTAAATATATTGGCATTTGGCTTAATCCTTTAATTTATACCGATATATCGGTAACCGGTATCGGTACCTACCGATACTCCATCAATTACCGATCCTTACTCCCTTTAATCCGACTTGTATTATACAACGTTCATTTGGCTATTAAATTAATAGAATAACTTAGATTCGCTAAGCATCCCTGCTTAGCTCAGTTCAGCCTCATCCTTACACATCAGGCCAGCTGCCAAGTATCAGCTATCCAGATACTTCTTATAGATCAGAGCATTACCTCATTGCTAATATTAGAACTAGTCCGGGTTCGAGCCCCAACTTGTTCAGCTCCACCTTTACTATTGGAACAGTTAGCTGGTTGGGTATATAAGGGCCAGCTGCTAAAGCAGCTTGTCTGACTCCAGCCCAACACACCAGCAGAGAGGTTGCCTGCCACTGAGCTCCTGACTCTAGGATCTGACAACAGTTATAAGCTAAGTAGAACTCTGATTTATGACTTGAATTCATGCTGAACTTAGGAAAGTTAGCCTAGCTCATTTTGACTAAAGTCCAGGCCTAACTTTGGCAAGGACGCCCCAGTAACGATAATAGCTTTAGCTAAGAGTGCTTTAACTTGGGATAAGAGGGAACCAACTAAACCCTAACCCAGCACCTTTGACTTTGAATAAATCAAGTTTAATTAAACCAGAACAACTTGTGTGGTCTCCCTTCTTTTGCTTGCCATTGTTGTGATATTGTGTGATATTTGTTGCTGTTAATAATTAATCGGCCGGTGTAAGCTGTTTAGCTTACACACTGGAAACCCGCCACTTTTCCAATAATCAGGGGAAAGTGCGAGGTTTACACACGTAAGCCTGTCGACGATGTTGTGAGATCAGAAAAAAAAATAAAAGTAGAAAAACATTTTTGTATAAGTCCTGTTTTACGCTTCTTCAATAGTTATTACTTTTTGTTGTTTTAGATTCACGAGTGTCGTTGGAGTCTGCTAAGATCACAGTTGGCATTGTTACGGCACAGATAGACCAGTTTACTCGCGTGCACCATAGAGTACGAGTAATTTGGGAACATGCCCGATTACGGGGGTGTTACAAGAGAGGAGTGTAGAGAGTTGGGAGCCAGGGCTTTCCGAGCGACCTGTCGCCACTGTCACCCCTATCAGCAATAAAAAAAATCTGACATGCTTTTACGGATTTTTTCGTTAGTAAGGTTAAAAAAATAAGGGTGAAAAGCGGTTCCTTTTTTTTTTGGCACGTTTTCTAATTTATTGTGTTAAAGAATATTTTTCAGTTGTACTTTTAATCATAAGAAGCTTACATGCTCTCGATTTAAAACGGCTTTTAGCCGCAGTGATCCCTCCTTCGCCAAAATTATTTTTCATTAAGAGAGAGAGAGGTCAATAACTATCTTTTCAAAATTGAAATCGCTGAATCTATTAGTGGTTTAGCGATCAAAATTATTATAAGTGCCAGGGGGTTTGGTGTTCTTTAGTAAAAAAGAACGTTCCTGGGTAGAAAAAGATTTATTCAGCCATCTTCTTTATTAACGTTGCAATAATGAAGTATGTTTATCAGTTCTTCTTTTAAAGAAGCAATGTAACACTTTTTTCATATTAACAAAGTGTTGTTTCGAACTAGTTTTGCAGTGGCCTCTTAAAGGTTTGTTGTCACGCTGCCGAAAATTTTGTCACACTGGCTAGCAGTTGGATATCTAAATTACGGGTGTTGTAGGTTGGCACTGCAATGGGGAAAAATGGGGGGTGCTGCACTGCCAACAAGTGTTCTACGGGCCTCCAATAGTTAACACCTGGAGAATCAACCAGACTGTAGGCGCCAAAAAAAATGTTGTTTCTGATGAATAATTGTTCTATTTTCTTCTTTTTCAGTTCCAACTCTGCAAAACTCTCGACTCTGATCTGAAAATTTAAAACGGTTATCCTAAATTCGTACGAAAAATGAGAGTCTGCTGCCCAACAAATGCTTCCGTGCGCCGCCTATATTTTCTCTTCCAGCTAGATTTGTAATAAAATTTATGTGGAAGACGAGACACAGGACCGAGACCTTTTCTTTTTTAGCAACACATTGATACAGTGTTAGGCTTCCTAGAGGTACACGGGATATAAATACCGAAAATTGTTCATCTAAAAACACTGCTTCATTACAAATAATGTTTTGAAAGCTACAAATAACAGAAATAACGCTAATTGGTTAATAACAACAATATCTACACCCTAAAAAAATCTTGCTTCTGCTGAAAATATGCCTATTTCTGCTGGAAAGTCTGTCTTAACACTCACAATACTGATCAAAAATAGCATTGGGAGTGTTAGAAAATGCTGGGTAACACTACCGCCAACTATGACAATACTAATCTAACCAGTAGTGACATGCTCGGGTGATCTTTAACTACTGACCTTCAATATAGACCTATAATCTTCTGTAGGATTATTAAAAATAAAAAATAAAACGTTGTTCTCACCGAATTCCAGTGTTTACAGAGAGCAGTTTTTAAGCAACTGAAAAAAAAAAGGGACTTAATAGGTCACTATTGTTCAAAATATTGTCATCGGGATCTTTTAATGTCTAAAAAAATATGGTTCCAGTAGAAAAAAACCCACCTAATATGCTGGCCATTTTGTATTATATTACAATACTAACAAAGAACACAAAAAGCAATTCCATAGTTTAAAAAAATACTTTTATTACATATTTGAATAACAGCGCATTGTAGCAGCAACAGAAAAAAGATACAACAAATTTTGCTCCAAGAAAGTTACAAAGTTTATTGGCTACTAATTCAACTTACAGTATTTTAAAACCATGGAAAAGCCCACCTTCGATTTTTTTTATATGTATATTGCAAGTACTAACACAAAGAAAACACAATAAGCAATTCGTTAGTTAAAAAAAAAAAAAAAAACTAGCCAATATGAATCAATAACAGCACGTTGCAACCGTAACATTATGACTGAAAAACAAGCGAAACGGTAACACTGCAAAAAAAGTAGTACATGTTTAAAATAAAAATAAAAATATTTTCTTCTAAGGGACCAGTCATTATTTGTGCTAGGGGGGGGGGGGGTTAAAGGCAAAGAAACTGTGACTGAAATTTCGATGATTAAAAAACCCTCCTTCAGTACCTACGGTTGCTTCTTACATCACTTTATAAGTTACAACATTAAACTTTCAGCATTCTCGGATTTTAAAACCATGAAAAAAAAAATTCTTCAGCAACAAAACTCATGATTGCTTGTTACAATAATGAAGTAAGTCTCATATTTTACAATGTGAACAAGATGGATTGCTGCAATAAGTGGGGAGTTCGTTGTGGGGTAGAATCTATAGAATTACGTATCATTTAAGGTGCTGTAATCCTTCTCGAATTTTCTGCCCCACAAAGAAACAAAAAGCAATAAACACCGTAGGCCTAGGAAACAAAACTAATTACAAATCGTAAGCAATCACACAACAAAACGGATGTAACTACTTACAAAATACTTGGTGCATTTACAAAACACACAGCCAGCTCACATGTCGCAAACCATCCGGAACTAGCATGAAATTCAGCTACATGAATAAAAAAAATATCAACAATAAACATGACAGAAAGGGACATCGGCTCGATTAGTGGCACCCCAAATGAGTTTGCATCTGTATTAATTAATCAAACCATCCTTAGCTTGCAACATTAGACTCAAAAAAGATGCAGACCATAAATTTCTTACTAACAAATGGCCACTCTACACTCAGTAGAGTTTATTATGGAGCAGTAACCCTTTGCCTCTGAAAATAACTTCAACATTAAAAAAAAAAGAAGAAGAAAACACAAAGTAAACAGCTCTTCAGCAACAAAAACTAAACAATGGATATCGACCAATTCACAATTTCATGACTCTAGCTCAGGGATGGCGAACCTTTCTTTATATAAGTGTCAAACAAAAAAAATTAGCTTACAAAACATACAGTGCGTGCCGCATCAATGCGACTTCTGTTTTTGTTTCTCATACGCTAATTTTTAGATATGTGGTTCGTAGCTTCATTTTGATGCATGTCTTGCTATTGTCTTCCAGGGGGCGATTCCGTTGGGTCGAATAGATAGTGTTCATGCGTTTAATCAGCTTGTTCACAGTAGTGGCTGGATTCAGATGTCGCTAATTATGCAAACGCCAAGTTTTTCATGGTGACAAAGTCGTAAAGAAATTCGTTCCAACAATGAAATATAAGTTGATCTGTTTTTGGTAGTATTTTCTTTTCGGTCCGTTTCTGTGTTGAGGCTGAATGATGAATAATTAAAGAAATTTGACAGACGCTTCTCTCTTGTCCAATTTCTTTAATAATTCCTCATTGAACATGCTCTATACACTGCATGGAATCAGTTCTGACATGGGTAGATACCTATCTACCCATGGTTCTGACAATGCCCGTGAGTCTCAAGTCGAACGTCACATGAGCATTAGACTTCTCCCATTGTTCATAAAGACAAAAAGAGATGGAGAGGAAGGCAAGTCAAAGCTGCCGTGCTGCAACAACTTATACGTGTGTTTATTTTGTTAGGGAACAATATTTTCATTGTGCACTATTTTTTCTTAAGACTCGCGTGCCACTTGAAAAGCCACTGCGTGTCATAGTTTCGCCATACCGGCTCTAGCTTGTAGTGTCTAGTTTGTATTTTGTTTTCATGTTTAAACCATGCGCAATGGCTGTTTTGCCGTGACGTCACCACGAGTTACCCAATGACGAACTAGAACAACGGCTGTTTGGTCGTCCGATTGGACTAGCCCAGTCACATGATATGCACGTCACAGCAAACAGCCGTTGCGCGTGGTATAGTGGTTTGTGAAATTATATAGCTGAAGTATTTTTAATTACTTCTGGAGAGTTTACTGTTACATGAGAGTTTAATTTTTTTTTATTACCTGTACGTTGTTTCAGCGTTGATTATTTAGCTGGATTGTTAGCTTGGGGTGAACAAGAGTTTCTATTCTTTTCTTGAAGGTGGCAGCACAAGACACCTAGAATCACGAAATTGTGAAATGGTTGATATCAGTTTGACACTATTCTTAATGCATATTCTGGTGGTATTTTACAAATGGAGGATTTTTGCAGCTCTGCTATTCTTATGTTTCTTGTTCTTTTGTTCAGCAAGATCTTTATTAAGGAATTTCAAAGCATAGTGCAGACGTGTGCGCACAAGAAGACAAACAATGGTAGTACTCACTTCCGGGCAGCACAAACACGTCAATGCCTTAGAAATGTTTTTTTGTGTGCGACAAGGCAGTTTCACAAACTTTCTGTCCATGTAGACATTTGCGAACGGAGGAAAGAAACTATTTTTTCATTTCCTGGACAACTCTGGTAAAGTCTGAAGACGGCGTAAACAATTGGCCAAAATCAGACGATTCATGCTCAGTGTAAGCTTTGAAATAACACAGGAATTGGTCGTTCTCTGACAGTCATGCGTCTTTGATGTAAACTTTCTGGCACAGCCCACTTTGACTAACATGGTATTTAGACATTTGCGCAATAAAAAACCGCCAATGTAAAGAAGTATGTTTGCTATTGGTCAGTCGGTGGTTATTTCGCATGACATACCAGTTAGCATATGTTGAACAGTACTTGCAGGGGA
>JAHWFP010096556.1:11214-24950 GCA_023313725.1 Lithobius niger
TTTTTTTTTCCATCTGATGGTATTTCTATTCGCTCTAACGGTAATATTTTCTATCTGAGCGTAGGATTTTTATTCAATCTAGTGGGAATTTTGCTTTCTACATAAAGGGAATTTCCCCCATGTTATTAGAATACCTTTCACAGTAGGTACTAATGCTAAGAGCGTCATTTAAAACACGCTGTAGAATAGCCTAAGAAAAAATACAACCGCGAATGCTATATCACGACGGTGGCTGACGGCGGAGCCTCGCCCCCCTCCCGACTCTCTTTATGTCCGAGACTTAAGTTTGTTTTGTACGCGTTTTGTAAGCGCTTCTTTTAGCGTACTTATTTTCCCCACCGGCCTATTTTTTCCTAGATGTTTTTACGACTGTCATTATGTTGTGACCGAAACTGCAGGAATGCACAGGGAACAACAGTAATTACCAAAACTAAACACGTATCAACAAATGCAAAAATATGTAAATCTACTTCGGATTAGAAAGAAAAAAAGAGTGAGGAGGGATATTCTACAAATCAAAGAGGAGGGTAGCCAGTCAGATAACCCTGACCTGGAGTGATTATCTTTCTACAATTTCATAATTTTACAACTGAGGGAGAAAATGGGTCGAAAAGCAAATCGATTTCACACCATACCCATCGAAATTAAGAATAAAGTCGATTTCTAATATAAAATTGAATTTGTCACGGAATTTGTTTTTTGTATAACGGGAATGTTTTTAAAAATTGTAATGAAATGTAAAGGATATAACCAAACTCAAACCATTTGCCATAAAAAAAAAACGTATACGGTGGCTAGAGTGGATACTCGAAGGCATAGAGCGGGCACAGTAGACGCTTCCCTTCCACCGGCGCTGCCAGCAGACGCTTCCCTCTCTGGCACCCCTGAAACTGCACGAGGGGGGGGGGGGGCCAGACAGCCGCACTTCGTATGAGAACGATAAACGTCCTAAACTCTCCCCAATCAGAACTGCCGGAAACTCACTTCTGGAATACACCAAGAATAAACCACTGGCAGTATGCAGTCAGAACTGTGGAGGGCGATGCTGTGCGCAAATTTTCTTCTTTGTATTACTTTTTATTACTTTGTTTTAGTTTCGTACCACTGCATCGAAATACAGGTTTACCTCACTAATAAAATAGTAAGCTAGAAATAAAGCTATTCCGTGGATTACTTTCTTCCTTTGGATTTTTTCCTTTGGATTTTATATCCTCTAGATTTTCTTTATTTGGTTTTATTTTCCTGGATTTCCTTTGCCGTTTAGCCACGTAACGGACTGGTTCACAGCTCTCAGCACAAAATATTAGTTGCGCCAGATAGAACAAAACATGCAAGCATACAAAAAACATGCTCCAGCTTTGTGATTGCGCCTCTATGGATTGGATAGCCAGAATTTTACTTATCAAATAAAAAAACAATTGTATCTGACGGGAAAATAAAACCTTTATCTGATGGGGAGAAATTTCCATCTGATGGGTAAAATTCTATGTGACGGGTGCAGACATTTTCTATCGGATGGATCTTCGCTCATTTCGACATGATGGGTTTTCGGTCTGATACAAGGTCATCGAACCTTCTTTTTTTGTGCGAGTTTGGATTTTCTTTGTAGTACTTTGTTTAGAGAAAAGGGGGGGGGGGCTTTTTTTTTTGTGTGTGTTTGCATTGTTTTATTTTATCTCGCAACCGAAAACAACAAATCCTAAACAAAACCTAAACAAATTTCAGTTAGGTAATAAGGTGTCTGGCAAGCGCACTTCAATAGGTCTTCTGGCATTGTATTAATGCATCCCTTGACACGTCCCTTGATATACGATGGGTTTGCGGTTTGTAGGGCTGGCGGGGAGAGTTGTGGGGGGGGGGGGGGGCCTTTTTTCACTTGAATGTGGGGAAGCGTAAATGGGGCATTGGATTGGCGAGTGGGGCATCGAAACTTTTTGGATCATACTGTCTTTCCATTTCACTGAAAGTTCATCCATGATTCAAATGCGGCGAAATGGGAATTCCTGTTTCGACGAATCCCATGTCGCAGAATCAAAATACTCTATAAATGTAATATTGCTGAGGTTAAAGAAGCATTCCTAACTGGTAGAAATTTGTAATTAGCCAAAACAGGAGTCGGCGAAACGGGAATTCCCGTTTAGCCAAAAACTAAGACACTGATTAGAATTCGGCGAAACGGCTATCCGATCACACATAGGCCCGGACTGGCCATAGTGCCAGGTTGCCAATGGCGCATGGGCCCTCCCTTAAATTTGTAAGGGGGCCTTTTTCGAGTTTGCAGTTACAAATGAAATTTCTGCTGCAGTTGAATTTTTTTCTCTTTGCAATTTCTTGGTTGCCCTTAAAATCTAGTCTTTTATAGCTCTCTACAAATGACTGAACTATAAAGACAGCATTAAGGCCTACCCCCCCCCCCCCCCCGGGAGCAGGGCTGGATTAACCCTTGTAGAGGCCTGGTGCTTAACTTTTAATGTGGCCCTGTTCACTCCCCCCCCCCTCGTCCTACAGAAAAAGGATTTTTTTAACAATAATTTTTTTTGTAAAAACAGCATAAAGTATTTTTTTTTTAATTAAGGCTGCTAAATATTAATTAAGTGGTTCTCTGGACTAGCTAAAAAAAATTAACGGGTGGGTTTTTTTATTTATTTTACTTTTATCCGAGATTTTTCAGATGCGTGCATGTTTTTTTTTATTTATCAAACAAAAAAACTTCAGTTACTTATATTTTGTTATGGAGTGTAATATAAATATTCTAATGCCTGATGCAGCACGCAAATGTTGCACATTGACAAAAGTCTTTCTTTACATCCAAGTTTTTACTTGTGACAAGCCTCTGAACAGCCCTATTCGTTTCAAGGCGATCATGTGAATGGAGCAAAAAGCACATCTGGTCATCGGCTCCAGGAAGAGATTGGTGAAAGAGTTGATGCGTAATTGAAATTTTTTTAGACAGTGTCATCTAAAATATTTCATGCGCTAAGAAAAAACGCTTATGAGAACCACTTAATTAACTTTAAACAGCCTAAAATAGTACCTGCTTTATTTTCCCGTGACTGTGAGGCCCCCTTGAGGCCTGTGGCCCGGGTGCTTCAGCACCCAAAGCACCCCCCTTAATCCGGCCCTGCCCGGGAGGGGTTAATTTTTGAACCTCGATAATAACACTTTCAGCAATTAAAACTTCTAAAAACGCCTCAACTTCTGGGGGAACCCCCATGATGTGAGTGTTTACCCGTGGTTTTGAAGTTGTCAGTAACGCTGCTGTAATTTTTTTCGTACAATTTCTAGAAAAGCCTTGCCTTCTGGTTCCTTGGCTCAGGAGGGTCACAACATTTTTAACCTTGAATGGCGGGGGAGGTTAAGATTTTGTCAGGGTTTTGGAGGGGGGGGGGAGGGAGATGGAAAATGTGATGGTTACATTTTCATTTTGTCCGTCCCCTCATCCCGGCCATAAATAATGACCGGGTCTCATAAGCTCGAATCATTTCACATACCCCCCCCCCCCCCCCCGCATTCTGTTTGGGGGCCTTTTTAACGTCATGATACTTGGGTCCCACGGCTGCCATTCCAGGCCTGATCACAGATTTGATTCCCCCCTTTCAAAAATATTGACTGGTCCCTAAAACCAGGGAGAATGAACTACAGAGCAAATTATCGCAGGAAAAATGTGAACTGAAAAAAAGGCGAAGGGCAAAAGGACAAATAAAACCATATCGTCTACAAGGATCGCGTAAGCCACTCACGCAAAAAGAGCCGCGGGAATTGTGTAATTTATTTATGGGACTACTACTCTCCCATTTTTTGATTTGTAGAACACCCCGCCTCATACTCACTTTTTCGTTCTAATCCGATTACAATAGACAACCTGTGTTACAAATTCCAGATATATTTTTTTGTCGATTTTACAGTTACAAATGAAATTTATGCTGCAGTTATTGTATATTAGTTTGGGAGAAGTATTATAGCAATGGAGCGCAATCTAAGTCAATATATGGAAGCACAACGACATCTAACTGCAATACTAAGGACAGTTTTACGTCGATCGCGTGTGAAACGTCATTTGTCTCAGATTTCCGAACGCACAGATCTGACGAGCGCTGGAACTGCTATCCAGCCCTTCTTTGTGAGCATGCCTCGTCACATTTAACACCCGTTCTGCGTTCGAATCCGATTAGAGTAGGTACGATTTTTTCAAACTACACCTGCATTTTATGGTGTTTTGTTGTTTAATTTTAAATTAGTTACACTTTTTTAATGAAGAAAAGGATTTAATTCATAGATATCGGATGGAAAGTACGTTTACAGTTTTTATTTATCTTTCAATAAGCCAACCTTAAAATATTGCTCAAAGTACAAAAATATATTTTAGATAATTTTGCCTCCACACCTCGCTAGGCAATTCGATTCTCTTTCATTAGAAAAAAGTTTGACGCTATTCTGTTGGAAAATAACTGAGAAAAAGTGGAAATAAGATCGTAACTGAAATACGTTGCAGACGCTGGCGCCATCTAGTAGTCAGAATTGAGATAACCAAAGGTGTTGCACTCCCTCTTAAGAAACTATAAGACTATAAGAAACAATTTTTTATTTGTTTATCTAGTCTCTTAGCCTGTGCACGGGATTTACCAATGCAGGAACTAAAGAAAGTAGAGTGTGTTTAAGTCTGCAGCAGGCCGTAAAAAAGACCCTCCCCCAGTTATGCTTAAATGCTAATATCGTAACCGAGCCAGAAGATAATGAAAACATAACTGTCACCCAACTTTGGTTAACCAAGGTTTTGAAATAAATTTTTTTTTAATGAATTTTACCCATCCAATTCAATGTTCAAATGTTGTAGGACTACACCACAAAATAACTTTTTTTTTAAATCCAATTTAAATCAAAAAAATCGATTGAAATAAAAGAAATTCGATTTAAATCAAAAAATCGAAAGTTTTGGATTTTTTAAAATCATGATTTTTTTCAACCCTGCTAAGTAGAGATTTGTTTTGTCCCATTTTAAAGCTTGAAAGGAGCTTTCTAATGGTACTCCAACACCGAAACAACTTTTGACTCAACTTTTGACTCAATTTTTGACTACAATATTGGCTAAACTTTGGGTGTAGGTTTCCATTCGAAAGTAAACAACGTAATTTAACATAATTGCGTATTATGGTGAAGATGCTACGATGGAAGTTTATTTATTTACTATAGAAGACGGGAATTTAGTTCCAATAATATTCTGAAATTACACGGCTCCTAAGTATTTCTATCGTATCAGGCTGCCAATTTCGAGGCTTACTGGGCCCGGAATTTGCAACATATCGTCAGCTGTAAGCTTTTAGTTGAAACACAGATTGTTTCCTTTTGTTCAACAAAATCAACAAAAACAAAAACTTTAGTCTGCCTACGTGCAACATTCCGCGCTACTATATATAGTTAGCACTAGCAATGATAACGACGCAGCGAAAGTGTCTAGTTTGTAGTGGATTGTTATCCGATTTTGAAAGCATTGTTAATGAGTGCTCCCATTGTATTGTGGGAGGAGCGTCAGGCAGGCAGTCGTCTGCGCTTTTCATGTGATGTATTTTGCGTATTGTGTTAATGCCTGCCCCTCCCCCCAAATGCAAGTTTCTCTTTATTGGTGTGTGTTTCTGTTGAACTAACATGTCTCAGTCCATTAGCCGTTTCTGCCCGTTGCTCAATAGAGACAAGCCAACATGAGGTCGTGGTTTACTCTTAAAGCAGACATCCAACTCTGCTTCAATGTACGCCAACTCTGAAGTTCGAACAACAACTTACCAAACTACCACGTCCACGGTGGTTTCCGCTTCCAGTATCGTCAATATGCTTGTGGGCAAATTGCGATTATTGTGCTTAGCATCAGCTTGTTGGGTTTTGAAAATTGCTACTGTGCTTCAGCCGAATGGATGAGGGATAGCCTGCAGTTGCTTGTGGTTTGCAGAGGACAGCATCAATTTCTATGGAGATAAGGACCCTGCTGGTGCTGCAATTAACTGCACAATATTGGCCAGCTACCTACCTCTTGCCAGCTTGGTAATGGGAATTTGTCCATTAGCCCAAACTCTCTATCTTGTTGATGTTTGCACAAACAGGCATTAAATCGAAATCGGTACCGGTAAGAAACGTGAATCGAGGGTGGGGGAGGGGGGCATGTGCAGTGAGTGAGCCTTTGTATTGATTGTGTTATGGGAAATGTACACGTTGAGGAGTGTTGGGAATTTTCATTTACAGAGCAGTGGCTGTTTCTTTCGCGATGTCGTCTACTGAACAGCAGTTTCAGTTATAAGTATGCCCGCCCCCCCCCAACCCACCAAGCCAAAACGGCGTTTGAAGTGATTTGCTTCGATTAGTCAGGTTATGACGAACTAAAGCTGTCCTTAAAAATCCTTGAATGTTGAAAACGTCTGTTAGTTTTTCGTTGTACTAAAACCTGTCATCCTACAGAACAGGCCTGGGTTCCACTCCCTCTTTGAGTACCAGTTGAGAACCAGTCAACTCCCTCTTGTTCTGGCGCCAATTAAAGCTCACTCTTCGTACTGTTGGTTCAAGCGCTCACTGTCAATGTAAATGTAGAGTCTTATTTCATGTATGATAACTCGTCCATCTTCGAAACGTGCACTGCCCTCTAAGTATGAGGGTGCTTAGAATAACCTCGCACAGTCAATGCAGTGTTATACAGGACAATTTTCAACCAAACTTTAAAATTAACTCGCCACTTTCCAATAATTTCAAATCACTGAGCGTGAGCACTGTACTACTTACGTTCTAAATTTCTTTCAACGGTCTGTTGAAGTGGTCGAAGTTTCCAACTTAATTAATGGGAATTACCAACCCAACATTTTCGTTACATTTGCGGTTGAAAAAAAATCAATAAAATGAGACAAAGCGTTTTTTGTGTCTTTCTTTTATTTCACTCGCTGTATATTTTTACCATTCATAAATGCAGCCATACTGTTGCACTAATTACGCAGTGATTTAAAAAAAATAAAATCGGCTGGGAAGTCGATGTATCATTACTTTTCGTCAAATTAGATACGAACTGAAAAATTGACCGCTCCAGGATAAGAGAACATTTTTTTGAAAATTAGTTTTCTTTCTATGCTTTATCATTGATTTAGTATTCTTACTAACCTTTATCGTTGAATTAGTTTTCTTACTAAGCTTTATCGTTGAGCTTTTATCACCTAATTGGTTACTTATATGTGCTGCGCACGTAATTGTAACATATGCTGTGCGTGTTTGTAGTTATCCTATTGGTTTTAGCGTTTCTGACCTATGCTTAATGGATGGAAGTAATTTTATTAAAAGCTTTATGGACAAGAGGAATCCGGCTGTTGCCAGTTGCACCTGGAGAAGCTTGTTTACCGAAACTGGAACGTTGCTTTTTCAAGAAGGATCAATTTTTCTTTGTTAAATAAACTGAGATGACGATATGTGATATAGTACAAAAAAATATGCTGACGCTCTGCTGGGTTTTCCAACTTTCTTTCCACGTATTGGAAGAGAACATATCTGTGATTGACGTTATTGACTGCAGTAACAGAATACTAAAACGGGATATAAAAAGGGTAAACCATTTTTTGGGGGAATGAGAGGGGAGGGGGTGAATTTTTTCGTCATCATTCTTCATCACTTATTGTACCCGACTGCCACGTCTGATGTTGAGGTAACCCGAATTGGTGGTGTAGTAGTGCATGATAGATCCTGGCCACCGCCTCCTTTCAGAACTCACGTTTTCTGCTCCAGGCACCTGACAGCCACCGTTTCACGCCAAGTTTGACGTTTGAATGGCAATAACTAGGTATGTGCCGTGGTGCCATAAGGCTTTTGCTTGCGGTGTTGGGAAGGCATATTTCGTGTGCCAGCGGCATGACATTTTGTGTTTATTTACCAAAGTGCAAGCCAGCGGGGGAAACTCACTTGTGCTTCATAAATAGGAGAGAAAATGAGGTGTTCATCCTCGCATGCTAATCGTCTGTGACGGAACACCATGGAATACCAAGCGTGTACCCGTCTTTGCGCCAACATCACTTTTGCATAGGAAATTCTATCGAGGCTGGTGGATTCGTTGGTTTGGACCTTAACCCTGCAAATTAATAATTGCAGCGATTTTTTTTCAGCCATTTATTAGGCAGGTCTGGAAGTTTTTTATTTTCATATTGTTTTTTTTTTTATTACGGTTAAAAGCCTTGCCGTGACTTAGAGATCAAGATTAATTTTTTTTTTTTGCCAGGCGCCACCAGCTTGCCGTATAGGTTTAGTTGCCAGCGGCTTTTTTTTCGTTTTTATTGCCGTGTGTTTTCTTCGTTGAATCCAATTTCATTGCTATGTTTTTTAAACTGCTAATTCAATGTTGTTCAAAATGTTGCATTAAAAAGTAACTTTTTAATTATAAAAATTATTTTGTTAACTGGAATGTTTTTGCATCTTTGGGGCATCCTTCCCTTTGCCGACGAGTTACAATTAATCAACTTGCTTTTATTCGTGCATTAATGTTGACGTTATGTGGCTTGTGGGAAGAAAAGGTGGCTCTTCATCGATCTGCTTCATGTTGCACTACAATTACCTAAGATGATGATCAGTTGAACAACTTTTTTCCCATACAGTTTTTGGGGCAAAGGTTTATTTTGGTCCTCACAAATTATCGAAACTTGGTGTCAAAGGCTAGGGATCGCTTGGTCCCCTCATAGCCTTCACACAAGCCACGGTGCGTTGCCTTGGGGAGATGCCTTGCGCAGTTGGGAAAGAGGCGCGGTGGTGCCCCTATCTTCTCATGTCCCCTTAGCAGCCCGTACTTATTGCAAAGCGACTGTAAGGAAGAAAGAAATTGGCACCCAGTATTGCGTTTGTACTCACGGTAGAGCTACAGGTACTTCTAGTATGTGGACAAGAGAAATGTATGAAATGTGATGCAATTGGTTGAAACTTGCGCTTATCATTAGGCCGCTAACAGATAATTAAGTAGTTCTCAAGAGCGCACGCTTGGGTTTGCTTTTAATGCACGAAAAAAAAATTTCCGCGCACGCATCATCGCTATCGTCAAACACTTCCTGGAGGCGATGACCATGTCAGCTCCAGCTCCATTCTCATGCTCGCCCCGAAACGAAGGGCCATTCAGAGGTGTGTCGTAACTAAAAATTTGGATCTAAAGAAAGAGTTTTACTTACCCAATGCGGCAATTTTGTACTTTGAACCAGGCATTAAAGCATAGATATTGTACTCCACAACAAAATGTAGGCTACTGGAGTTTATTTGTTTGGTAAAAGAGAGAAAGCCATCGCCCTCATTTGAAAAATCTCAACTAAAAACATAACCATTGTGCACGCGCGTCAGTTTTTTTTAGTACCGTTCCTGAGAAACGTTTAATTTATAGTTGCCCTAATTAGCCTTTTTAAAACCCTTTATAGAGATGGATGCGTTTTGTTATATAGTAGAGCGTTTGTCCAACTTGATCACTGCAATCAGTCACGTGCTGAAACTTGGTTTAAAAGCAGTTCATTATTTTCAGGAGCGATATAAAGTAGAGCCCATAGAGCTCGACGTAGTGTCCCATGACAATACTGCATGTTCCATCTCTCGTTTTGGGTTGCGACCACATGCGGCCAATTGTGGAGCGACTTTTTCTTGGATAGCCCAGCCCACTTTAAAAATACTTGTCCACTTTTTAACCTAATAAATGCATCACAAAACTTTCACCAGTGCTGCAAATTAACACAGGCATGCGGCTATATAGTACGTGTGGAACAGTATTGAACGATCTTGAAAGCCGTGCAAGAGATGGCTTCTTCAAACTTCAAAGCAAGGCCGAATGGATTAGAAATTACATGTCTCGCCTCCTGGCTCGACACCAGTTGATTCCGGAAAGATGATGCCTGTTAGTGTTGCTCTGGTAAAATAAGATACTGACGAAGGTGAGTCTACTGGCCTTGAGCCGGGAAACAAAACCAACGGCTTCTCTCTCAGACAACCTTGTGATAAGGATGGAATATGAAGCAATAGTTAGAGCATGGACACTCACACGTCCGATGGATGTGTATACATTCATAGGCTCTTGGTATTTCTATTCCAACGTAGCAATACAATTCCGGCAGTGATTATTTTTGTGGTTTCACTGCAGGCCGTTGTGACAAAAACCTATGCCAGTGTATCAAATTTCTCAAGTAGGCACAGATTTCTGTAACTTATAAATTAGTATCATCCAAAGCCACGGAAAATGTATTTTGGGTGTGGAATGGGGATAAAACAAGTTAAAATTTTATGTTTCTTGCACCGTCGTATATCGCTTTTGGCTTTTCTCTACTGGGCTTGCTCGTATTGACCCCTACTTTCTTAGTCTTACTTTGAATTCGCCAGCTGGAAGAACCTTCACCTTTGTCATAAAATGCAGCTTTTTGCTTCTTTTACAATTTCTATATCCACTGAATTGATTATGATTAGAAAAGCTGGTAAGGCGTCTGCGTTAACACTTGAACTATACGGTGTCTTTCAGACTACATCTAAGTCGTTGTCGTTTCCATTCGAGGTAGGTCATTGTTCTGGTTTCCCCGTGGGGCGGATTGTTCCAGTGGTAAATCACAAGTTCTGGGTTCGTTCCGTGTATATGTCAAGACAATGGTACGCACTTTGCGACGAACTTTTAAGCACTTCGTTAATGTACCAAATGGCTGTGGAAGACAAAAATAAAAATAAAAAAGGATTTTTCCCCTTGGTTTGAATGGGAATGTAGTTAATGGGAAGCGAGATGCAACATGCTTGAGAGCACATCCTGATCCGCTTTGTTAGCTACTTGGTGGTTTCATTTGTTCCTGGTCGTTTTCGCGCCTGCCTTCTGTTTCTTCCTTGCCGTTGGAGAACTTGAAATCCTCCTACTCTGTCTTAATTTTATTCGGATGGTAGAGTTGCCCCGTTTCTGTTTTGGTGTCTGCCTGCCTGCTTCGTTTCTAACTTTTAGCTCTTCTCCCAGACTTTTGTGCACAAGAGATATAGACTGTAGTCGTCACGTAAACCTTTATTCCGTGCACCTGCAGCAACCTATGACTTGTCAGATTTAGCTGTAGAGGCTTTATACTGTAAGGTCCACAGTGGCGTGTACAGACTAGAGTGGGCCCCTGGCACAGTACTACATGTGGGCCCTTGCAGGGGGGGGGGGTCTGGGGGGATGCCACCAGAAGTTGATTTTTTTTTGAAAATCTATGTTAAATTAGGCAAAATGCTTAACTTTGTAACTAATATATTCAGCAATGGCTTTGAAGTTCTCACTGGTGGGCAACTTCACCACAAGTGCAAGCAGAAGTGTGTTGGGGAAGAAAGGCAGAAGGGTCTGTGAACATTTTTTGGCTGTTTTGAATGTATCACGAATCACATATTTTCAGAGTGGTCGAAAAAATGATCAACCTGGGTTTCGGACTGTAATTGTTGGGGGGGGGGGGGTCTTTTTAAACAAACTAACTGGTGGGCACAAGTGTGTGGCTCGTAACACATTCAAAACATCAAATAAAAATATCACAGAACCTTCTTTCCCAAAATCACTCCAGTAAATTAGTATTAAGAGGCTTCAAGTTCACAAACACAAATGTTTACTGAGGAATTTGACAGACAGTTTTGGACAGCTTTCAAAGTGTCCTCTTGCCCAATAAAGGAAACAAAGTTCGCTTTCTTGGTTTTCTACTCGTAAGTCACTATCGGACTCCCAGGGCGAGGTGCTGTCTGTGCAGACATATTGAAATTTAAAATTTGCAAATTTGCTTGCAATTGATAAGTGAACCGGGGGCCCCCAACGCAGGTGGGCCCCTGGCACCTGCCAGTCAGACTGTATGGTGTACACGCCACTGTAGGATTCTGCAGACGTCTTGGAATACTACAGTGTGTCAAATTTTAGCACTGTAAATCCAGAAATATAACTCATTCTGTGACATTTTTCTTTCCATAGTATTAGTAGTTTTATCAAAAATTGTCTATTGTCAGCAGACTAGGGAATTGACTAAATAAAAAAAACTTGTCTTCCTATCAGCACGTTTGGGTCCAAGTTTATGGGCGAATTTTTACCAGTTACTTTCACAAGCATCCCAGGCCTATATTTTCCTATATTTTCTACATTTAAACCTTCGTATTTTCTCGTGTATTGTACTATAAGTTTTCAACAACTACCAACTTCGTATTGTGTTATTGGTTTGTTGTGTCAAATGCTTGCTTGCATCGTGCTAAGTCGCCAAAAAAATGATGCAAATGTCGACTGCGCCTGCCGTGTAAGCAGCACTGGCCTTCTGTTAAATAATTTGTTAATGTTGGGTATTGATCGACATAAACAAAACTGCTTGGACAAAATTTGTCCAAGCAGTTTTGTTTATGTCGATCAATACCCAACATTAACAAATAGTCAGTCCACTTAAGCACAAGTTCATTGATCATTTAATGATCAATGAACTTGTGCTTAAGTGGACTGACTATTTGGTGTTAGTTAATGCAGCTTGCATATTCCGTAACACATTTTCGAAAGGCATATGTCTACGTAAAATATTAGAGATCTGATTATTGACGTTTTTAATAGTGGTTTGCATTGTCTTGTCAGCAACAAGAATCGAAGACTTCCAGTCTCTGCAATAACAGCTGTTCTACATTCAAGACAGTTTCTTCAGACATGTTGAAAGCTTATGATTAACCATGTTGCCTGCTGTGGAAAGACTTGAGCAGTGAAATAAAATAAATAAATAAATAAAGATACTTCGTAAAGTCATGCCAAGAGACATCCCAAAACTGCTCAATATAAAAGAATAAGAAATCTTTTGGAGAAAAAAGATACCCTGCCACAACCATGGTACATTTCTTAAAATTAGTTGCCAAATTATTGAGTTTTTTTACCTTGTTTTTTAAAGAGCTAAACCCATGATTCATTTGTTGTACGACGCACTAGTGGACACTGCTAAACTCTGGGCTGGCTGAGGGTTGACTGACACTGTCTTGAAATATACGGATGTGACAATAGTGACTTGCTGCAGAAGTAGACTTATCGAAACATCAACTCTTTGAAAAAAGCATTGATGTTGGAGATGAAACTCTTAAAAATATACAACTCAGGACAGAAGAAACCAGACTGCTGGTGCCAATATGTTTATGACAACTATTTTAAAATATCTAATGTAGGAATTACCAGTAGGTAGTGGTTGACTTAGAAACATTTAGTGCCATTCACCACCACAACCTCATACAGACACGTTTCAAAGGAATCAGGGTGCCTGAAACATAAAGATGCGACTGACATGGCAATGCATGGAACTGCAGTCTAAAATAAAGAGATGAAACAAAGAAACGTAAGCAAGCAATTATAGAACATTTTCTTATAGAAAAAAAAGAACCCACAAAGTAGTTAGCCTTTGTGGACGTGGTATGCGATGATAAGTTAATAAAACAAAATTTAGACTTTCTGGACAATGTTTAGTTGCACGTTTTATTAGCAACTATCCAAACAGATTTAAATAATAACACATCTAGGTTGCACTTTCATGTCAATTTTGAAAGTGGTAGGAAAAGGGGGGAAAATTCCTATATTTTTATGTAACGGTAAATTCCTGTATTTCCTGTATGTTTGAGAGCTCTGGATTGGCTGGGATGCCTTCATTCAACTTAATTGTGCAGGCCCTTGTCAAGAAATGACAAGAGCGCTAATGACCTAGCTGTCAGCGTGCTATAAAGCCTCTTTCTCTCCCCCCTCTCCCCCACGACCGTGTCAAGAAAGGTGT
>JAHWFP010096557.1:0-17028 GCA_023313725.1 Lithobius niger
CGGTTTCTCGCCTGTCCCAGAAAACGAGGCTTGGGGGCAGTGGATGCGCTGACAGTCCATTGTTATGGTCTCCATGGTTACCTGTTCCCTCCTTTTCACTCTGCTTCCTGGAGTGCTCAGTGCTCAGGAAAATTCAGTGCTCCACAGGGACGTTCACCCATGTTGCTTCACCTTGGCAGGCGGCACCTTGGTTTGTGCACCTGCTGAGTACAATTCGATTGACGTCGGTCGTTGCCAGTGATGCGAGGGATGCTGTCGGAACATAAAGGTAGGACAATACGCCCCAACCTAGAGGTGCTTCATTAACACGCCTGGCTGCTCATGGGCGATTTTGGCTGCGAAAGGATTTTCTGTACGGGTTACCAACTACCTTGTCAGCATGTAAAGATAATGCCTCGAGGATCTATGACTCCAGGTGCAGAAAATGGATTAGTTGGTGTCGTTAGCAGCAGGGCAAACCGTGTGATCCCGCTTTGAAGGACTTTCTGAACCAGCTGTGTGAATACAGTCTAAAGCTTATGGTGACAAATGGCTGTCAGTCAGATGTCAATTTGGTTCTGCGTGCCTCCGCCTCGACTAACGTGTCCTGTAACGTCCACGTTATATATTTAATCCGAGTCTTCGAGATTGAGCGGTCATTGACGCAGCGTCTTTTTTCAATTTTGGAACTTGCTGATGATTCTGGGGTCGTTGCTCCGTTACTCCTATGAACCTCTGGCAATGGCTCCTCTTTTTACTGTGACATATAAGTCTATTTTTTGCTGGCGTTGGCATGGGCGAGCTGGTGACCTGGACCATCGTGCCAGGTCGTCTGCACTTTATAGTTAAGCCGCTGCTGAATTCTTCCTTCAGGGTGAAGATACGCAGGCTATAGGCCCGTTGGAAGGAGGGGAAGTGGAGTGGTTGCAATGCCTAATCCAGGCGCTGCGTTACTACCTCAATGCAGCTTCTCATCTGACATTTTGGTGGGAAGGTTTGAGTCTGTTCCTGTCTTATCGAGACTCGGCAATGATAGTGACACCAGCAGCCATTTCCAACTGTATCTGCCGTGAAATAAGGAGAACCTATGAGAATGAGCTGGTGGAGCTCACTCCTAGTTTTCACGTCACAGCGCCTGAGGTGAGGGCCCTGTCAACATTGTGGATGGCTACAAGTGGTGTGTCCATTGAAGAAATCCTAGCTGGCGCCTCGTAGAGTTCCGTTCCCCTAGTATTGTTCAGTTTATCTCCCATTATATCCAAGAGATGTGTGATCAGATGGATGGCCCTATTCCCTGGGTCCGCGTGTGTCAGGCCAAGTGATCATAGGGGAAAGCTAGGTCAGCTGTTTGGCTTGTGCGGAAAAGCAGTCTTTGGTTCCTCTTCCTGTGTGGGCACATTCATGTTATAGCTAAAAACATGAATTTTCCTTTCCAATCGGGGCTACATTTATTTCTACAGTAACATTCGAACCCTTGTTGACCCTCCCTTCCTCCCCTCTGTTCCAGGTCAATACTGGCACTTGACCGGTCTGTCACAAACAACATTTTTTGGGTGTTGGCTGCACGAAGTGGCCACTAAACCCGATTTCTAAGTTTTCCTCCCCAACGCCACATGACTGATTTCCAAGTTTGATTAGTTCTTATTTGGCTGTGACATGATCCAATCAGCTGACATTCATAATGCAGGGTGCAAGTGCTAGATATTTGCATCAATTGGACTTCGATATTTGTTGCTTATTTTGCTCCCAAAATTCTGCGTTGCGGCCTTTAGATTTTCCTCCACAGATCAGCCTTGGTTTTCATATGTACTCTGTTTCATGCCTGAAACAGTCAAATATGTTATGTCTAGGAATGCTTCCATTCAATAATGGAAGAATACTCCAACGTTCTCCTCTCCTTTTAATCTCCAAATCACCACTAGGCACTTTTGAATCCATCAGTCTTGAATCGGGCCATACGAATGTAATATTTTTGTTTTTTAAGTGTTCAGTAGTTTTGCAGTTAGGGTTTCATTTGGGCGACTAAAAATTGTCTTGTACCTGCCAATATCTAGTTACAAAACGTATGGCTGTACACCTACATCTGCAACCGTGCAAACATTTAGTGCACTTTTGGGGACCAGTGGACAGCATTGCTTGCGTAACGGCACGTTGCATCATTGGGTGGAGCTAGTTAGCATGACTTTCCACACTTTCCTCGATAGCCGTGCAGGCTATTGAGGACGGGCTTTGTGGGCCAGCGGAATCCTGTTATAATATCACGTTAGGTGGATGTTAAGGGCCACCAAAGTATTAAGGATTGTTGGATGGTTTGCCAGTTCGCTTATTGTGTCTGTTTTGTGTTGCTGTGTTGCATATTTATTTATTTTTTCTCTTACATCTTTAGGTTGGCAGCATTGGTTCTTTCACTGATCCCTTGTGCCCCCTTGAGTATTGCTGCCGTCTACTATGTTCCTCCTTCCTCCTGACCGGCTGTAGGGGTCGCCTCATGCCAGACAAGAATGTTCGCGTCAGTGTGAAAACTTTGGCAATTGGTTGTTTCTCGGCAGCCGTTTCACTTCGGCCTTGTCTTTTTTTCCTTCACCTTCACAAGAATGATGAAGAGTCTCCTTCTGGTAAGTTCACACTACTGTTGATTGAGAAACATTCAATAAAACTTCTTCAAAAGTCAACTGACTTATTTTTGTTGCAGAGGGCGTCAATCAAATGTTGCGGGATGTTCTTTTGTTTGCCCATCACCCAGACCCTCAGCTTCGGGGAAGTGCTGCAGCTTTAATTGGGAGTTTAATTAAATCAGGATTGCGCGAATCTGGAGGAAAGTTTGATCAGTGGGCACTAACATCGACTCCCAAGTCAGGTAAAATATTAGCATGCTGCAGCTTGGAAGGGAGCAGTATAGATTGATGCTAAGCCTCCGTCAAATTCTAAGTTTCTTGTTTCATTTGGGTTTAGCTATAACACGCTCTTTTCAGTTTTTATGCAGTTTGTGTCAACAAGTGCGCTCTATGTCTAGACCCTCGGAAAGTTTCCGGCCTTCTCCAATTGTCGTGCCACCAGCGCCCACATCTACGCATGGATACCCCACAACATTGTTTATTCTAGACCACCATCTTGATAAATCATGTTTTGAAGTTGCTCTTGTTTTCTTTACATTTCTTGCCATTTACTGGCTGTGGCATACACTTTGGAGTTTTGCATCATCTCTGAGTTTTGGTTCTGGGTTTATTTCACTGGATTGATTAGTATGCCCATTCAACGTCATTACCCATGTGGTCGACGGTTCACAATCGTTATTGATTTTGCACGAGTTGTGCCATGTGTGTCGTGATTATCGCCATTCGGATGTAAAGCTTTGCCATATTTGTCTCTTGATTTCTACTCCAACCGGAGAAAAAATAAAGAAATATTGGAACAGATCTGCGACTAGAATGAAGCTGATAGGTGAAGAATCTTTGGAGAAAATCGACGTCGTCTAATGGAGGTAGGGCTCTGAAACCAGATGCTGGTTTTTTGCAGCCACCCACAGCCTCTGTTTCACTTTCAACATCCATTTGTGAAGCTGCGTCTGATTCTTTGCGCCTTAAATCGGTTGTGCATGATGGGTTTTTCTCCCCCCCCCCACTGTTAACTGAGGAATCTGACTTGATATCTTTGGATGCGAAGTTGGAAGTGTGCCCTGGCAAAATAGAAGTCAACGCAGGAAACGTAATTGTGGTATCTTTTTTAATGCGAAGTCCTATTTCGGTAGCAGCCACTGTGGGTTCGCTGACTGCCTTGTCGATACCGGATCAGCTGGCTACGAGTTCCATGGAGTTTAAATTGGCTTTGTAATCGGCTTTGGCTATTGCTGAAGCTTGTTTTGCATTGAGATTACAGCCGATACAGGGTATCATTTCTGTACTTGTGCAAGACCAGCGTAAAAGGGAGAAATGTGCTGCTGATGCTTTCCCAAATAGAAACAAGCAAGTGTTCAAGACCTAATCATGTCGATTGGCGTGATCGTTCGCATTGCTTTGATCATGGCAGTAGGAATTATCAGCCACCTTTGTCAACTGTTATGGCGGCGAACTCTTCAACAAATGATCTTTCTCCACTGACAGACCCCATCAGCTTGCGAAATACGTTATCGTCAGCAGTTGCCATTTCAGGACGAAATAAAACATGAAGCCAAAGGAATTCCTCTTATGAACATTCAAGGCCCCTCCTACCCGAGAGTTTCACATCTGATCGGCTGGGAACATTCCAGGCAGTTGTGTAGGAAGTGGGCACTTCACGTGGCAAGGTCGCTGTATCGGCCTGGACAAATCGGGAGGCTACACAACTCGCGTGGTGGGCCTGCAAAAATCGGGAGGCTATGCAACGCACCAAGTTTCGAGCATGGCGACGAACGAGCAGACGACAACGGTGAAAACAACAGGGATGTAAACAGAGTCCAAACTAACTTTAAGGCCTGAGGAAGATAGTAGTAAACTATCGAAAATTCGCTAGACAGTGTGAGTGTCTTCTGTTGTGAAAGTGTGCGTTTTTCTGGTGACTTTTGTTCGTTTATAATGAAGTTTCACAGTACGAAATCTAACGATCTTTTTCGAAATAAAACTCCAGTACAAAATGATACTCCAGTGCGAATTGAAGCTATAGTGTGAGATAAGCTGATGCTTCGGTGTGAAATGAAATTATGCTGTGGTTTGAAATGGCTATTCTGTGCGAAATATTTCGGTGTCTATTTCTTTTTCTACTAGTGGTGTACCGATTCCAATACCGATTCCGGAACCGCTATCTTGGGTGGCAGATACTGACTACTTTTCAAAAATCGGCGTAGACCACTAAATCACTTGAGTTTGCTTTTTCCAGGGGTATGCGATCGTTGGAAAGAATATTTTTAAGAGATCTTAGAACAGAAAATTAATTTCAGTAGCTTAAACTCGAAAGTCCATTACGATCAACCTCATTTCAAAGATATGCCCAAACATTTAGAAACTTTCAGCTACCTTCCTAACCTAACGTCATGCACCTAGTTCATCCAATTGGGAGACAATTGGAAACAAGTGGATATAAGTGTAAAGTCGAGGCCAAACCTCGTCTCAGCAAGCCTTATACAAATCAGTGGAAGGGAGCAACCATGCCAAACACACCAGCCATGAAGAAAAACAAATGTGAAAGAAAACGTAGCATAAAGAAAAGAGCCTGAAGAAGACAAACTTGTTGTAGCCCACAACTTTATAATCTGTGAGGCTTATTGTTTGTAGAATATTTGCTGAACAGTGCAGAGCGTGAACATTGAATTAGCATGTGCTTGTAAACGATTGTTAACGAAAGGTTCAGAAGGAACGTATGACTTGGTATACCAGAACGACGTGGTAAGCTTCTCCTGTAAGGTTTCAGATGCCACAACGTTGCTTCAATCAATAGTCCACGTGAAATTTTACTGCTACATTCAACCATTAGACATGTTAAAATAGTAAAACCCTTTCAAGCAAGAGTTAATAGGTGGCTTTGTTTGAGTGTCTTTAGATTATCAACTATTTTTGACATTGGTAAAATTGAAAGGCAGTAAGGTTGGAATTAGCTAAAATTAAACACATATCCACACAGTCACCTACTTTTTGTTCTTAATTGTTCAGTACTATTCTTCAGTCAAGTATTTTTGTTTCTTTTCATTACCCTATTAAGATACTTGATTATTTTATTTACCATTTTCCTGTGATGCTGCCTACCTTGCTTGCTTACCTTGTTCAAAACTTATATGGTAAAAAAAAAAAAAAAAAACATTTTAATACAGGAGTAAGGTTTCACGTGGACTAAATACTGCAGCAACATTGTGGTATCTGAAACCTTACAGGGACGTTATTCATGTTCCTTTCCTATTTTGACTTCAGTTCAGTTAAACCTTACCTTAATCACAAATGAGTTCTTTTTTGTTTTGTTATTGTTTAAAATGTAAATTGTAAAAATTGTGAAAATTAAATTTATTTTTATCACGTGCAGAGCTCTGATTACCCCCTAGTATCCCTAAACTTACTTACCTTGACTAACCCAGTTCAATCTGACCTAAAATGACCTGCCCCTATCCATTATGTAACCAACCTAACTTAAACTACGAATATTAGAACTACACAACATATTTAGCCTACTATAAATAAGCCCGTTAGTCCCATGATAACCTGGTAGCTGGTTGGATTTGATTCCATGTCCACTTGGCTGTTATTGTTCACCTCCAAGTTCACTTCCAAGTTTTCCATCCAAGTTCATTATAAATACAGTGTGCCACAAGCTGTGGTTATTCTTTTTTTTTTTTCCTATTAACATTTTCCAATTTCCATTAATAGTTATAGCAATTAATTTTACTATTTCAGAATCTCCGGTTTCTTTACATAGGCTGGTTGATAACCTTTTGAAGATCTTAAGTGACGATTCATCCGTTGCCTGCCGTTCGGCACAACAATCTATACGTTCTTTCCTCCATCCCATTCTGCATTCAGACCACAGTCAGCACGGAATGAAAATACTGACGGCCTTGCTGAAACTTGGAAAACATCCTTATTGGCTAGTCAAGGTAAAAATGTCGCCATTATGTCGAATAAAGTATAATGTGTTGCTTTAGGGATAAGTTTTGTTCAATACCGTAAATCTTAATACATGATTTACGGTATGTAGTATTCCTTCTGCCCATGTTAATTTGTGGTCTTTACATTGTCGAATAGTATGCGTAATAATAGCCCGTTATTTATCGATAAAAATGATAAGATTTTTTTTTCCCGGCACATCCCTCTATCACTTACAGCTACATCAATTTGTATAGCTTTATCAGCACAGTTAGTTCCAAAGCAAGCAGCTAGCTCGAGAACTCCTACCTCAGTTCACCGTGGCCGAATTGTGATTTCCTGCACAGATAGATTTAATGAGGATGCCACAAAAGCTTAGCAGTGCCTTCGAAAATCGCCAAGCTGATCCTTTAAAACTCGTCATTGTGGATACAATTTGGCTGCACTCTTGATGTCACGCTGACTATTTGTTGTTCTTAGTAAAGCTGCGCCATTCTAAATTTACCGGTCTAGTATTTAAAATTTTACCGATATCCAAAATGTGACCCCTAATTTGGTATGAATGGTGAAGTAAAAGTCCCATTTTCATTAATATAAAAAAATTAAAAAATAGTAATCAACATTTAAAAGATAGTTAGGAAGTTACTCTGTGATTTCCTGAGCAAAATGCCGCAAACCTCCTGTCACAATCTCAACGATTCCCTTCTTCGATATTTCAGCGATAGTTGCTGGTACTATCCGATACAGATACCACAAATATTGGCAGCCAATCCGATCCAGTATCGGTTTCGGTGTAGCCTTAGTTGTTAGCCATTCAGGTGATCTGGCTGATGGATTTGCAAGAGATGGTGTTGTGGGGGATATTAGCTGCAACAATCCAAAGAGAAGAGATGGTTTGTGTTTTGAACGTGCGTGAGGTAAGAGCTTATTGACTAACTCGGGATGGAACCCTGAGGTTTGTTGAAAGTTCACGCTAGTTCATTCAACAGACACTTGGCACGTACTGCTTATTCCTTCACGGTTTTCTGTGTATTGGTGGTACCAAACTGTCTCCAACAGTGGTAAGTTTTGATGAATTAGCGTCGTGGTTTTCGAAGATACTGAAAGAAAACAAAGTAAGCACCAGGGTTTTGTTTAATAAACACTGGTAGTTGCCATACAATCTTATTTATATCTGTCACTAACAACTTAGTGGTCTAGTGTCACTTCGAGACGGCAAATATGGCATCATCATGGTAGATTGCCTCGTTGCACGTATAATAAGATATGAATAACTGTCCTTTTGTTATGCCGTATAGGCCTATCTTGTATTCATTGCAAACACAAACCTAAAAATTAATACACAGATTATTTATGCCTCATTTTTTGTGCACACTGATCTTCAGAAGTCATACAAACGGTACCTAGTTTGATAAAATGTGTTTTACAACAAAATACCGTCTCTAATTAAATGTTTCATTATTGTCTGCTTACGACGAAAATGTCAATATACTAAAAAATCCAGTATCTATCCAACCACTGTAACCAATAGATTAGCTGGATCGGGACATCTCAGATGCTGCGCTTGCCGTTACCTTTTTTTTTATAGTTGGGTGACACAAGTTTTCAGTTGTGTTAGACGTCGCTCTCTGCAATTTTGATGTTGATGAAATGACTTCCTCAACCCTTTGTCATTTCATCATCATGCCACTCGTATTTTATTGAGATTTAGTGCTTGTTTGTGCTTCGCAAGAAGTTGTTGTGCATCAGTTCCTGGTTTTTGCGTTTGTATGACCTCTTCCGATGAAATCTCCAGCAGTTAAGCCTAAACGTTGTACCCAGTACGCGTAGACCTTGATCCGGATCCACAGTATGGTCGTGTCGGAATTGTTCTGTTTCAAATCCTTGTGAAGAATATTTTCGGAACAGCTCCTAAGAAAAATTGGATCATCAGCCAAGGCGTCCGATTTTGACTCTGATTTTGAGCCGGAAATTTAAAAAAAGCCGACTACTAAAGAGATTACTTGTGCTTCGCCCTCGGCTAAAAATACTCCCTCACCTTTTGAGAAAACTGTCCTATCGTCTGATGTTTCTTCGCAGGGGTCACCTTTGCTTTCCATGGTTGTTTACCTTCCAGCATGTCTGAAATCTCAAAATTTTGATTAGGGATGGTATTCTGTGATAAAAAGTTATTTTCCATTCCTCTGCATTGAATGGAAAGTATGTTTTTATTACTAATTGCGCACCCTGCCTCCCTCATTGTTGCCGCTAAACTATGCACCAAAACATTTTAAAGATGGCTGACCATTGCGAACGGGTAATATCTGAGATGTCCCGATTCAGCTGATCTAATGGGTATGTTGGTTGGATGGCTACAGGAGTTTTTAATACATCAGGAGTTTTCGTCTTAAGCAGACAAAGTAAAAAATGTAATTAGGTAGGTATTCAGCAATAAATACACACATTCGATTCAAGGCAGAGCAATGGAAAATAACTGGTTTCTTTTTGTATGAATTTTGTAATTCATAGGTGGAGCTGTTGGAATTAGTATCAGAAATCCCCTTTAAAACGGCATACTACCTGGAAACCCTAGCATTTGAGTCTGAAGGTGATCAGCATTGTCGGTCACAGGTTGTCCGTCACCAAGACCACATCTTTTCAGAAATTCTTTTACCACTGTTAGGCGATGAAGATGCCAGAGTACGATTAGCTGCTGCCACTGCTATCGTTCGGTAAGGAATGGTTACCCAAATTTAATGCAAGAATTTGCTATCGCATGTTTTATTAATTTTTCATCTTATTGATGTTTTTACTTTAGCCATAAGTAATAAAACTACTATTAACTCTTGTTGTAGGATTATTCCGAAGTTGTTTTATGCAGTGGATCATCCTCAGCATAACCCAATAGTAGCTTTAGCAAAGGAAAAAACTGATGCTTATCTGGACCCCATCATCCATGAAGGATCCCTTCCCCCACATCCCATGATTCATGGGCTGGTCCAGCCGTACGATACTAGCAAAGTGCGAGGGGTGTGTTTCACGCTAGAGATGGCACTGTCGAGGGTAGTGAGCCTTCTTGTACGACAGCTTGTTTCCTCGATGTCAAAGTTCCTTACGGTAAGGGGTGTTAGAATACTGCCACTACTTTTGAAGAAATTTGCTACGCACAGATCTGTTGGGATTCCTTAGATTTGGTAAACCTAACAAGGCTGGAGTTTTTCACTTTAATAGTCAGTTTGCATCTTTGTACTACATCTTCCGCATTTTCAAAAGATATAATATCTTTACTTTAAGTTCAATTTTGCTTATTAATAAAGAAGACAACTGTTTCAATTTGCATCCACACTTACAACTAGAAACAAAATCTTTTCTTCAGTTTGTAAAGCTTTTAAGTGCCGCTCGATTGGAACGAATTTAAGCCGCATTCTTGAAGTGGTTGGTTGATTGTTCCAATGAAGTGGCATTGAAAAAGCTGTAACCCCGTAACTGCCTTGGATAAGTTGAGTTCGTCCTAAAACTTCCGGTTAATTTTGCCTTGGACATTCTGAGTTCGTCCAGGAATCTCATTGAGCAGGGAAGACTTCACATAGTACCACTAGATGGTGCTGCTATGTGATGGCTGGTGCCATGGCTTCGTCTGGGAGTACTTCAAACCTACAGATATATGATGGCGGGCTAATATTTTTAAATAAATAAGGTGATCTTTTCATTGCTGTGTATCTACTGTGTTAGTTGCCTCTGATTAAAAATGGCTGATGTAGTCGCATCAAATGTTTCCTACGCAAACAAACCATATTTTATGAAAATTAATATAGGGAAGCAAGTGAAGACGCAGAAACAGTAAGTTAAAGTTAATTAAATAATAGCTCAAGTGAGAGCAAAAAGAGTGATAGAGAATTGTCGGAAGACTGGATCTTCTATTTCCTTAGTGCACAGATGGTGCAAAGTGGACGTGGCAAATTTGCTCCTTGTGGGTACCCATTTACCGGCCATCCAAGCACAAACGTTGACATACCATGCACAGAAACTAGCCTGTATTACTTCTTTCCTCTTTTTTTTAATCTTGATTCGTTGTCTCGGCGATGATGTTTCTATGACGCGTGTACTAATGGGTGTTATGCATAAACCACTTCGAAATTGTTTTTAGCTACGAAAACAATGCTACAAATGCCACATGGGAACATACGTTGTAAAGTACAAAGACTTGTACACATGAGAGACGTGAACATCGATAAAAGCTAATGCTGTTCAAAGTTCGTGTTGCTTTAATCTTTCAAATTTAGGTATTAGAAAGCATGGTAGAATTGTAGTTGTGGATATTTATTCTGTGAGACCGAAACCTTTTTTGGTGGTCACCTTTTTTATGGATTCTCGAGTGTCATGTTCTTACATTACCCAACAGCATTTCTGATTAGAATGATGCAAACTTATTTTCGATGCGTTTTGGAGTTGAAATTCGGTGTGCCGAGCGGGGAAGTAAACCCTCAACGTTTCTGATCAACGGTCCGTGGTTTCCCAGCTCAGCTAGTCTGCCGTCTAAGTCCAAAAGGCAACAGAAATAACTGTGTATGTGTGTTTACTCACCAAACCCATCTAGCCTTCCATCCTGTAGTGAAAGACTCATGGTGAAGCCAGTTTGCAATTGTTGATTATTGTGTATAATGTATTGCTTCATATATGTATATATATATTTATTTATTTTTCCAGATCGGATGTTGTCAGGCATTATGCTTGTTGTCGGATGAATATTTAGTCACTGTTTATCCGTACGCATGGACGTGTGGCATGGCTGGAGTTGCTGCACCTTCTAAAAGTCTATTTCGTTCACCATCAATGAAACGACAACCTTCTGTGTAAGTGGTAAAAAAAAATGGCGATTGCGTGACAGTTGCTTAACGTATTCTTGTGTCAACAAATTTCACTTGTTTGCTCTCAAATGTAGACCTGCAAATGATTTGAAGTCGGATTCCTCGTCTGCCTTGTTGAGTGGCGGAGTTGGACTAGTAAGCATGGTGGTATCCCTCCTAACCAGCACAACTGTTGCCATGGATATTACAGCTCATCAGTATGCTCTACAACTTGCTGGAAACTTGTTTGCAGGTTGGTGTTATTTATGTAGCGGTTCTGATAGGGATTAGTGTAGTGTTTTCAGGGTGGGTGCCTGTTGCAGAATTGGGCTTTCCTGCCATACATACCCCCCTTATAGGACCAAATCTCTTTGAACGCATAAGTTTGCATTCTGATGACTGCAAGCAGGCAACAGCTCGAGTTCTGCAGTGATACTGGATCTGGATAAATCTACGTATTTACGTGGAAGAGTTAATAAAAACCAATATAACGGCACAGTTATGTTGGTTCAAAGACATTTTACTCGCTCCTGCTATGCTAAACTAAATCAAGTCCACATTTGTAAACTTGCAAATTTTCGGTGGCTTACAGCTGCAGCCTTCATGCACTAGTCAAGAGTCCTGCAAGCACCCCAATGAACTGCTGACCCCGAGTCTAAATTCAGAGTCAAAAATTCGTTGGGCACTTTCAGGACTCTTGATTGCGCCTGAAGACGGGGCAGTCATAGTCCAGTGAAAATTTGCAAGTTTGCAGTTGTGGACTTTACAGACAATTCTTTCATAAACTTACTAAGTCCTGTGCTAAACTAAAACAATTTTTTAGCATAGCAGGAAGTGACCATAATGGAAGAGTTGTCTGTAAAACCCTTGGCCACACTAACCGGAGACCTAAGTTGGATTATTCTTGACATGCGACTGCCTGAACATTCTGTCCGAAAACACCATTACTGGCAATACTATGAAATTCACTCATCAGAAAATGGATTTAATATTTTTTTAAATGCTCACATTCAAAACTGGGACATTCGCCTATCTGCTAATTTTCGATAACTATGCTGTTGTCTTCATCAGGCACAACACACATTAGGATTGGCTGCGCCTTCAAGATTCATAAGGGAGAACTTGTGTGCCGAATAATGCTGTATTGCAATCGATTCTAGACACCGAAGGTGATTGGCTCTTGCATTATTCGAGCACACCAGTGTCTTCGTGTTTCCCCAGTCAATCTTGTGTCCTGTGCTCAGGCAATAGTAAACCGTGAACTCAACGTTTGTTGCTGAGGGAGTGGACGATCGGCCCAGTACATATTGGAGGCCACACTCGAGTGCATCTTCGAACTGAAAGCAGACAATGTAAACAAAAAAGATGTAGCCAAAGTTCTGAAAAAACACCCTTATTGCACCAGATGAAGATAACAGCTCAGTTATCAAAAATTAGCAGATAGGTGAGTGTCTCCAGTTTTGAAAGTGTGTTTTAAAATGTTTTAAATCCATTTTACGTTGAACATACTGGTGTAGCACCTTCCTAATTTATGTTTACTATGAGAAATCCGACTGGTGTTCCTAATCATGACCAAGAGTTCAGTAAATAATTCTTCAGTAAATTGTAAGTAAATAGTTCTGTCCATCACTATTGCAGAACTGGTCTTGCAAATCATAATGCAAACTGCTTCCTTCAATGGGACTTGGTTCTCCATGTGGCCTAGCATGGTGGTAAGCCCAAAATCACACAGCGTAGTCATCCTTGACAGTACAACAGCGCAGTACGTAGTTGATATTTTCCTCTTGTCAGAAACGTATTTAGTGAGCCTATAAAACGATAAAGATAAAAGACAAGTATTGTTGCAAAAGTTTTATCTTTTTTTACCTCCAGGAATGGCATTTAACATGTTACAGTTGAAATCGGAATCTGCCGGTGAATCTCTTTCCACCGAAGAGGAAACATGGGCGATGCTGAAAGATAAACAAGTGGCTGCTTTAGCAGACGATCTACTGTTTCATTTGATGCGGTATGACCTGTTGTAAAGTATTATGCCTAGGGGTGTGCGAGTAGAAAAATTTTAATTCGAGTTGAGCCGAGCCAAGTTTGCAACAGAAGAATCGAGTATCGAGCTGAATTCGAGTATTTGGTGAACACACTTATTTTGCTAGCGTCCTTTTATTCGTTAGTGCAATAACAACTAAGATGCTGCTTAACGGATTGAGTGGGTCAACATCTACAACTAGTTGTTAAGTTTTTAGGACATAACTTTAAAATGGTTTGAGCTAGTGGCTTGTAATTATCACTACCGGAGAGCTCTTGTTGAGACAATGAATTTGGATATTTGAGCATTAAAATTGGCGAAGTCATCGCATTTTTACCAGATTCAAGTTTTCCGAGAATGGTTGCAAGCGACAATCTGAGTTCGAATATATATTCCGTACTCGGTTCGAATTTTTAAGTATCGCACATCCCTAATATTTATGCCATAATTAACAATGTTCTAAGCAGTGAATAATGCTAAAGGCTTAACACTACTACTACTATCAGGATAAGAAATATGTTAATTTTTTTTTTCATGCATATAGTATGTTGAACGTAATGCAGCATGTTATTGACGAGCAAGCGCCAGCGCCTCCACCAACGAAAACTGCGCTTCCCTCTTTGCCTAGTGCACCATCTCTCAGCCCGATCAAACGAAAGAATAAAATTAAAGAGGAAGCGGCTGTGTCATCACTAGCGGCCAACTTAAATCAAGGCAAAAGTACAACAGGGAAATTACCAGCTGGAGGTATTTCAGTGCCTAAGTTCATGCACTTTTGCTTCATTCTTTTGTATCGAACTTTCTTATGATGCATTATGAAACATTCTTTTCATATTGTTATGAATTTCTGCTAAATTTGTGAGTCAAAATCCAAAATGGCTCTCCCAAGAATGTCTAAGCTATCATTTTGTTTTTACCAGGTTCCAATATTGCCTTGTAGGCCTCAGTCAGTTTATTCATTTATGCCATTTTATCTTTTTTGCCCTTTCTTCCGAGTGTGTACATTTTCACTACTATCCGAAAATGGTTCCCTTGAGTTACTAGCTAAACATTGTTTATAGTTATGTTCACTGTTCGTCCCGTGCAGCTGCTTCGTATGTTGTTGATTGTTTTACGAATCTAGCTGGTAGTTCGACACATCATGCATTTGTTACTTCGCCATCTCTTTGCACTGTCCAGGTGGTTCGTCCAGATAGTAAGCTAAAAGCCTCTTAAAGTGTCTTTGAGCATAAATGTAAACGATATTTAGCTAATAACTAAAGGTAAATATTTAAGGATAACAAACGCTAATTTTATCTTTAAGATATGGTATTTCGTCAATACCATGGTTACCACGATAATAATGCCGCCATTTTTTATTCGCTTCCTACAGGCACCTGACACGCGCTAGCTGTAAGTGCCACTGATGAAAGCAGATATTACTTTATCCCAAATTTTCAAAAATGTGGCATTACCCACTTTCTACCCTGAACCTTGGTTTTATTTTAAAAGCATGGTTGATATTGTAGTCACATATTGTTGTCACAGATCTTAGAGTTGAGGACATGCATACTGTGACTGTAACCTTTGTGTTGTCCTGCAGTCGTAAGACCAATTATGTACCTGAACTCCTTTCTAATACTTAGCTACATGAGAGCAATGGTCCTACGCAAATTAACATTGGAGTTGGTGGACTAGCTAGGCTCTAGCCATTAGCCAGCTACATATTCTCATCGATCTGTATTGAGGATCAAATTTTGCAGTGGATGGCAATGCAAAGCCACCCCCCTCCCCCCAACCATGAATTAAGTTTTGTTAGGTGGATCGTTGCTATCGATTTCAATCAAATTCCAGCTTTTTTAATATATTATTTTTTTTACACCGAGCCATGAAATGTGCTAAAATTGTATTCAATATATTAGACAGAACAGTTATGGTGTCACACTGTACTACTAAATATCCTCTACCAATGAATGCTGGCCATTGTTTCCGTGTTGACTTAACTTGGTACGATACACTAGCGTGTGTGTAGATAACGGATTTAACAATATCATATTAGGGGAAGTGTTATATGTTTTCGCCAGCTACATTCTGGCATCGGCTACGGAGCACATGTGAATTTTGGCCGTGATCGAACCACTTTTCATTTTTCCTGCGTCGCTGATGTGGAGTGTAGCACAATGAAACACATTAAGCTCTTCAAGCTCTAAGCTATACATCATAAAGAAAGGTTGTCAGTTGATAAAAAAAAAAGTAAATAAATAAATGCCTGGTACTTAAATTTCCAACCCATGGAACCAAAATATTTGTGTGGCCTAATGTAGTTACAGAAGTTTGTGGTAATTCAGGGGAAAAAAATGAACATTTACACCTAGTATTGATTGTTTAGATTCCCAAGATAAGATGGACAAGGACAGAGCACCATCCAAGATTACATTGTCTTCAGTTTCGGGTATGGGGGCTTTCCAGACTTTACCCCATTATCTCCGTTTGTATGAAGTTCTAAGAGCTGCTCATTCCAATTACAAGTTGTCTTTAGACGTCCAAGGAAGTGAGCGCTTTTCATCCCTTTTAAGAACAACACTTAATGCTACTTCTCAGGTACCGGTATTGCTACAGAGCGCAATCTGTTACAATATTTCACTTGATGGTTTTTTTCCCCCTGCATTATGGCAGTAAGTACTAGTAACAATAAGTTATTTGCCAAACTAGGTATTAGAAATTACTAGTATGACTGAAATTGGGGAACACGCAGATGAGCTACTGCGGTATTTGAGAAGCACTGTGACAATGGAACCAACGGCAACCCTTTGCTGTGTGCAGCAGGTAAGCTAATATTTGTTTTTTAGGTTCTTTTGTAAAGTAAAAATAAAAAATTGTAGCAAAATTATACACACAAATTAGAAAATCTATAATGACATAAAAGTTCATTTTTACCATTATCCTAAAATACTTACCTCTTTGACTGCTATTTGTGCTCACATTAGGACTATTTCCTAGAAACCCCTTTAAACTAATTTAACTATCAGTTGTGCTCCTTTTCTGCTCGGTGGTGTTGCTTGTCATCTGGCCTGTATACCGTTGATCGCGCAACTCTTATTCTAAACCATGCGCAATGGCTGTTTGCCGTGACGTCACCATGAGTTAGCCAATGACGAACGAAAACAATGGCTGTTCGGCCGTCTGATTGGACTAGCCCAGTCACGTGACATGCACGTCACAGCAAACAGCCACGGCGCATGGTATAGGACGCATTGTTATGCTACCAAGTTGGCCTTTGTTAGGATATCTTGCGCTAAGCCTAAATGTGGAAAGCGGTTTGAAGCTTTGGGATAGTTACTCGTGTCACAAATGCTGTGAATGTGACTTCCGAACCAACCCGTGCAAAGAAATCGTGAGAAAGACGTAAAAATGGGCAAGGTATTTTAGGATAAGTAAATTTAAAAAACGTCTAGATTCTTACTCTGGAACGTAGCAGACGACATTACTTATGTACGGAGGAAACTACGCAGTATTCCAGACAGACAAGAACGATAAACAATTCTTGGCGAATTTTCGATAGTCAATTTGCTGTGGATGGAAAAATCTAGTCGACTATCATCTTCAGGCACGCAATAAAAACTCCAAACACTACCATTTATTTACAGTCCATTAGATTTGAATCTAATGGACTGTAAAT
>JAHWFP010096557.1:17428-85187 GCA_023313725.1 Lithobius niger
TGGTAGTGTTTGGAGTTTTTATTGCGTGCCTGAAGATGATAGTCGGCTAGGTTTTTCCATCTACAACAAGTTGACTATCTAAAATTCAACAAGAATTGTTTAATCGTTCTTGCCTGTGTGGAATATTGCGTATATTCCTCCGTACGTAAGGATAAGTAAAATCTAATTTTCGAATTACAATGAAGTTTTCAGTCTGTTAAAGAGTTTCGTAAAACTCATTACATTTGTCTACTGTGTGTAGCATTGTGTTAGTCATCTATAGAAACGATATATTAACAACAACGTACCTGCGTGAACATCAGTGTGATGAACAAATAACAATGATATTTTGAACAAAACACCAAGGATGGGGATGAAAAGCCAGAGAACGCTCGAGTTAAAAAATTTGAATCTATTGGAACTGAAATAGTTAAAACGAGTAGAATGAAAGTTACCAGTAACTAACACTATTTAATTAATTTTTGAGAAGATTGCCGTCTCCCTACATATGCCCGCCACCTCATGCCTCGAGTCTGCTGTACGCTTGTGCGTGCGTGCTACCCTGCGACAGTGGAGAGATAACAGAGCTAGGACTCAAGACAGAAAGGAGCAAGTTTGAAAGCATGGACTTGCCAACAAATGACATGGAATTCCAACACAACATTGTTTTACGCTCGCTATCCACAGGCAAAGGACGGATCCATGAGGGACGTCCTAACAAAAGATAGCATCCGAACTCAAATTTGAAGCTGTAAGTGAACCTTGAAAAAATTTATCGATATAAACTTTAAAAAAAATGTACTAGAACGTGCCCGCCGTTCGACAAAGGCCATGTCATCACGATCGCCTTATTCGGAACTTTCATCATCTCATGCATATATGAACATTTGAAAAGTAAAAACCCTCTTAACTGTCAAACACAAAAAATCGGAGCTTAACAAGTGTAAAAACAATATTTCGTAATGCCTAAACAACGCAGCGCAAACACAAAAAATCAAGAACTTGACAAGTTTAAAAACAGTATTTCGTAATACCAAAACAACACAGCGCTGACCACGTTACGAAATCTAATGGGCAGTCCCCAACTCCAGGCGAAGTAGGTAATGAACAGGTCCACGACATCCTAACATATTCCTTAGCATTAAATTGTAGTTTACGTGTTCACCTACTATGATGGGAAAATCATTTTGACGTTTCATTTTGCTACTATTACCTTGCTTGTTTGTGAAAAGTTGTATCAGGGTTCTGTATCCATGTTAATGAGGCTGAATTGTATTTATTTTGTTAAAGCTTTTAAAAGCACTCTTTGGGACAAACTTGTCTAGCTTATGGGAAGGCCCTCACCAAACTCACACGAGCCGAAAGCCTGGAAGAGCAACTCGATTGACAGCCACGATGACCCCAGGCTTGTACCACTACTGCTTCACCGCTCCCTACACACAGTTCATGCAGTCATTGTCAGATTCAGTCGTTAAGGCAACAGCTACCCCCGATTCCGAAGAAATGGGCAACAGGTAAGAGGACAAAATTAATTGGCACTCGTATGTAGCAATATTATGAAATTCTTATTGCTGTGATTATGACTTAAAATTTTAAAATGGCATACTGCAGATATATGCAACCTTTTAATGATGACATTTTGGTCCTTAATATTAATTACTGATCTTAATTCTTCTATACATTTTTTTCGAAACTATTTAGGAATAAAACCAATTTAATGTTTGTTTTGGATTTGTTCATTTTTATTTTAAAATTTGTAACGTAAAAGAGTGCTTAACTAGGTAAATTTCCGTTTGAAATTGGATGTTCTTATATCTACTATATTCTCCAACCCATTTGTTTAAGCCTACAACTTAGTTCACTGCCAAACTGAGTTATTCTCTTGACAGCAATTCCATTTCTCGTAGCATTGTGGTACTACAGTATTAACATAAGTTTTGCAAATGTCATGGTTGCCTGCTCCATTTTATGGCTTATCCATGCGTATTTCTTTTTTTCACTTCAATGCAAAAATACTTCTCTTTTGTTATGGGATAAATATTTTTATATTTACGCTCAATGCTCTAAACCTTAAATTCGCTTTTAAGAACCTTCATTTAGCTCACTACCAGGTGGCAATTTCTGCTCACTACGCATCCTCACAATCGTTTGAGCATCCGACCAAGCTGGTTAGGTGTTTTACTCTTGTAAAAATGGCGACTTCTAAAACCTTTAAAAATGCTGTCAAGAGTGGCAAGGCCTGCTGGATAGTTAGCAGCACTGCCACCTGGTGGTGAGCTAATGAAGCTTCTTAAGTGAATTTAAGGTTTTGAGCATTGAGCATATGTATAAATAATATTTATTCTATAACTGAAGGTAAGTGTTTTAGGGTAAAGTAAAAACTAATTTTATTTATTTATTTACTTACTTATTTATTTATTTATTTATGTATCTTTATTTTATCTTTAAATTGCGGTTTTTTTTTCAAACAAAGCTGGTTAGGGTGGGTGAAGAAAAAGAGCGAGCGGAAACTTGCATCTCTTTTCAAAACCATTGGCCGTGGAGGCGACAAATCATCTCTTGCCTCTTACATTCGTCTCTTTGAACCTTTAGTCATCAAGGTGAGTATACTACAGTACATTATGGGTAATTCACTTAATGTTGACCTTTCTTTCCTGTCTTTTAATGCCTAACTTGCTCTTTTAAAATTCCTGCTTAAGCACTCATTGACAATTTAGTCCTTTACAACTGTTTGAGTCCATAACGTGTTAATACTAAGGCTACACTACACCCATACCAACTTTACTGATCCAGTACTGGTGCCGGTTTTAAAAATTTTGCATCAATGGTATATGTTTCTTCAAAGTCAAATAATTATTAAAATAAAACATTTTAAACTGTAACCAACAGTTATAAAGGTAGCTAGGACGATACTTGGTGATTTCCTGTGCAAGATGTTGCAAACAACATGTCGAAGTTCCGAACGGTTCCACAGTTACTGATATTTCGGCGAACGTTTCCAACAGTTTGAAAAAATAAAAACATGTATTAACTAGCAGAAACCATAATTTAAAAAAAAACTATTTAAAGAGAAAGTTGTAGAAATACACGGTGGTCCATAAAAAAATCTAACGGCAGAACTTGGTTTCATCCTAAGAGATTGAAAATAAAGTAAGGCCAAACTTTTTTCTCTGCTTTTCCTTGGACATTCGTCTTGGACGTTAAACAAATTTATGGCTCTATGGAATTGTACACAATTTGCAGAAGCCATTTAAATGTTATTAAGGCAGCACACACTTTTCACAGTGGTAAGAAACCAGTTGAATATAGTAAGTGTGGAAAGGCTTTTGTGAACAAGTTTTAGCAATTTTTCCACACTATTTTTCACTGCCGAACACATTCTGGAGTGAAGCTGTTTGAATGCAAATTTTGTGAGGTTTAGTTTTTTCAAAGACGTTGGTTGACACGACTTTGTAGAACTCTTTCTGATGTGTTGCTGTTTTAAATGAGTTGATTGTGTTGCTTCATTTTCTTGATGAACTCTTGATGACACTTCATTATCAAACTCATTCTGGTGTGAGCCGTGTTTTACGCAAAGTGTGTGTTGCTGCGTTTTCACGTAAAGACGGTGTATGCTTCTTCGCCGAATGCACTGTGGAGGGAACCCGTTTAAATACAGAGAGTATGTTATGTTTTCACCTTTCGAGTTTTTAAAGTTTCATTGCTATACTGTTTTCTTATACAATTATCCATTCTGCTCCGAAGGAAACTCCTTCACCCAACTATGTAGTGATGATTTTAATAACATTCTAAAAAGAGCCATGAAAGAAGGGAACCCTGCAAGAGAAGTAATGGGGTCCTCTACACCAAAGTGACAGTGGTTTTTTCGCAGTCGCCAGACTGAAATCCGGTAGGCATCAAAGCGACCACGAAAGCAATTCCAGTTACAAAGGAAAGACTTCTCAGTATGATCACCCCGCCATCGCTATAAACAAGGCCACGTAGATATTTGGGGTAAGCAAATTGCCTTTAGTGGGAAGGACCTCCCAATGCCTGAGGACGTAGCATGACAGCCCCTGGGTTCAGACTTCCCTTCCGGGAAAACATCCCCCCAATAACTTGGCCTCTCTCCTACATGTCCGCAGATACTTCTGGTGCTAAACCAAAAGTCACCTTCCCACCTGACACCAATTGACAGTTGCCCTCGGTGCTGTCCGGTGTTAGTTTCTAAAGTCGACGAATGGCTGGCAATCACTTTCCCGCTAGTGTAGCACAATAGCCTAACAAAGGGGTTGCAGGAGCTGAGTCAGTGTCGTTACAAATTTTGCTTGGTTGTTCTCGTGTTGGGTCTTGAAATCCAGGTCTTAATGATACAATTTTACAATCCTGAGAAGTTTCCCTGCCTCGATTGGTTTGATGTAGTAAAATGACGTCTTTGGATCTGGCATCATTTAGCTTGGAGTGAGTTGAATGATAAAACTATCTGAATCTTCCATGAAAATTGTTGTTTCTGGAAAATGAAGCTAATTGAATAAAGCTGTTCCATCACATGATTTCTGCTGAACTGATGCCGAACCACTCAGACTTGTATTGAACCAATCAAATATGCTAAATATATTTTCAATTTGTTTAAAACACAAGTGTTAAGTACATTTTTTTATGCATTTATACTGTAACGTGTGTTCAATGTAGAAGCCAAACTTGAAGTAGTTAAACCTTGTTTAATACGGAATAATCACGACAAGATTTGGGTTACGTTATAACGTACATTCTCAACACAAGAATCAACGAGAATTGAACATCGGACTCTGAAACCCTTGCCTTTTATATGGTCCGGTCGGCTTCAAGGATCAACCGGACAACCAATCAGCTTTTGAGTTCATTAACCAATCCAGTTCTTGGTTACAAAGTTTTTATCAATCATCGCCAACAATACTTGGCCCCGTTCTCCTGCACGTCCGCTCATGGTTTTGGCGCAAAACCTAAAAGTCCTTGCTGTTAAACAAATGATTTTGGCGCCAACAAGAGTCAACTACCGTTTCAAGCACACAAGTAGGTATGAGGGTGAGCCAATGTCCGTTACAGTACATTACATGATTCATGGTTGTCTTTAGAGTAGTAAAGAAAATAGTAGTAGAAAGAAGTTGGGAAAAAAGTATTTTATTTGGGAAAAAAACCTATCATCCTTTCAAACAAATAACCATAAAACGTCCCAAAGTCAGTATAGCTTGATGTGAGCTTAATAAATCAATAAACTTGTTAAAATTAAATATCTTGTGGTACAAACGTAACATCAAAAAGTTTGCTTAAATTCACTTCAAGGACACCTTATTTGTCCTGCAAATTTTCGACATCCCTCAGATGTCTTCTTCAGGCCTTGAGGATGTTCGGACTTTGTATTACATCTTTCTTTCTGACCACTTGTGCATTTGAATTCGTTCTGACCACTTCAGCATTTGAGTTTGGCCGCCCTTGTAGCCTCCTGTACTGACTTGGCCTGCTCGCGATTTTCACCAAGTTGCCATTGACGATTAAACTGTTCACTGAGATCTCTGCCTACCAGTTGAGCAACTCTAGGGTACACAAGGGCCTGGATGTTCATCAGAGACACTCCTTTCTTCTCATGTTGTTGGATTGCCAGAGATTCCAAACATCCGAGATGGGGATCACATGGAGGCAAGTCAATACAGGAGGCTATGAGGGCGGCCAAATTCAAATGCTAAAGTAGTCAGAAGGAAAGATGTAATTCAAAGTCCGAACATCCTCAAGGCCTGAAAAGACATCTGAGGTATGTCGAAAATTTGCAGGACAAAGTAGGTGTCTTTGCAGTGAATTTAAGCGAACTTTTTGGTGTTATTTTTATGTCAAGTCGAAGTTTTCACTGTATTGACCATAGCGATATATTTCGAGTACGAACGTATTATTGGAAGTCGTTGTAGTTAATGTACTCAAATTTAATGTGTGTTTGCAGGCTTTAAAGCAGTACACAATCACAAGTTCTGTTGACCTCCACTGCCAAGTTCTCAATCTTTTATCACAACTTGTACAACTTCGTGTCAATTACTGCTTGCTGGATTCGGATCAGATTTTTATTGGTTTTGTTATCAAGCAATTTGAGTATATTGAAGAAGGCCAAGTTCAGTAAGTTTTATGGTGGTTTTCTTCTGCTCACATTTTGGACTACTGTATTTTATGTGACTCTACGGCACATCCTATTAAGGAACACTGTTAAAAATATGTAATTATTTCCATTATTGCACTTTTGTTCAAATCCAAGATGGCGGCTCGACAAGATTTGGTTTTACTAGCTTTATTTAACATCAAATGGGCAATCAGTGCCTTACACAAAAGTTTCAGTTGTGTAGCTTTGTGAGTAAATTTGGTGTTCAAATGTGTTTTTATTTTAGACGGTAGGGTCGGGGGACTTGTTTTTGGTACTATGTTGAAACCGTTTGAAAATTCGTCAAAAAAAATGTTTGAAGTCATGTATTTGATGAGACACAGGCCTCCACCGAATTTCACGATGCCCACACTCCAGGTTTGGAAGAAAAAACCGAAATCGATCAATTTAGGCCAAATAAAAAAAAAATAAAATGTGTAGCATATTTCCAAGCACGATTGCAATTTATCGAAGAAAAAAAATGTGTTAGATTTATATAAATAACGGGTAATATGCTTTATTTCTCAAGAGCAATGTACAAAAGCTTTAAAGTTGTGTGTATCATACTTCCAGGTTGTATAGCTTTGAATTTCAGTCAGTTAACACAGTCGGCCTAGCAAAGCCCCACAATTGCTAAGAGTTGGGAATGAGGACGTTTCTCTTAGCAGATTGTATGCGGAAAACTTGCAGATGTGTAATGAAAATTTCAAGAGCTTTGTGGATATATAGTACAAAGACACAACAAATGAAAGATTCTATTTTTCATAGCTATAATAATGAGACTAAGCACATGGCCAATTTGAAGGCATTGGATCCCTTTGTAAAAACTACACTCCTCCGTTTATTTACCATTTGAAATAAGTCATGCATTTGCCCTACTCCTCAACTTCTTATTTGTAAATTCCTACCTAATACTATTTTTTCTATTAAAAATAAAAATTCAACTTGTTTTATTATGATCCTGCAATTATACATTTTGGAGCCTTGAAAATAGAGTCCTTAAACATAACACGGAAATTTACTGTGATAATTTTCTTTACTGAGCATGTTTAGGATGTTACCCAAGTATACAAGAATAAAACTAATCATAATTTCTTCCATAGGCAGTCGGAATTACTTCTTCCGAGCATCTTCCACTTCCTTGTGCTACTATCTTATGAAAGATATCATTCCAAGTCAATAATAGGTGTGCCAAAGATAATTCAGCTCTGTGATGGTATAATGGCCAGTGGACAGCCACCAACTACACACGGTGAGTGCAGCTTTGTCATAAAGGGATTGCAGATGGTAATTGTGTCACTACAAAATTCAGTCTACAGCACAGTCTGCATCAAGCGAAAGCTTAATTACTCCCTCCCCCCCCCCTCCCGTCACAAACGTTTAGTAACCACGTTAGGTAGAAAACCGTTCATTTCTGACACACCCGTCTGGAAAGAAGTGGTGTCGTATGATGTTATCTCCTTTCACCATTTGGTGAGGCGCTGCTGAAAAAATGCTCTTACTATAGCAAGGACGAGAAGTCTCTGAATAATACTCTAATACAGGTCTCAATAAAGTCTTGTAGAGAATAAAGAAAGGAAGTTCTGACAGATTTATGAGAGGAATTTGGTTGTGTGAAAATCTTTTTATGGCCAGTGACTCAGTGGCACGAAGGTGGGTGTCCTGTTTGGAGTGTCATGATGATGGAGTAACAGTTTGTGAGGGCTTGACTTCTTTTCTTTTTTCCTGCGTTAGAAACGCTGGTTTCGAGTGTACACGGGAGAAGCCAACCGTGATCAACTAGACATGAAATTGGGCCTCCCTCCATGCACAAATCTAGTGATCAGTGGTGCTGTTATGACAGCGCTAGATTCGAATGGAAGTGAACCACTACATAACTTTTGCAATAAGGTCAAGTCTGAAGAAGGTGAACGGGACTGGTTTCCGCCGAAAATTTACAAAGAACGTTTAATGAATGTTCGAGTTGGAATAATGCTACTTCTGTTTCAAGTACATCTCATATTTTCCACTATAAACGGGGCTTGCCGGTGTTTCAATTGTTGATTCCTTCTAGTATGGGGTGGATCCTTAGTCACACTCTAAGGTTGCAATGGAGGTGGAGTTCGTGTTCTGTAAGGGTGCAGTGGAAGTGATCTCGTAAAATCAAGCTGTTTTCACCCATAGAGATTTCTAGACAGTCTTGTTTGGGCTCGTCAGTTGAGAATACTCGATGGATGAGAGCATAGGCACCTGGCTATTTATCTCCCATTATTTCCGAGATGTTAAAACTATTCCCGATCAACTAGCCTTGCTTGGGTCATAGATCGTTGCTGGATAAGAACTTCCTAGGCATCTCTAAAGCTAAGTCTAGCGTATAATGCCAACCGTGGTAAGTTATTCTTTTTGTTTCGGAAATGTGAACATTGGGGGCCCTGATGAAGACAGCAGGGGTACTGTTGAAAATTAGTAAGTGTGAGTGTCTTTTTGTGTGAAATTAAGCGATTATGGAGGAAATAAGCCATTTGACTGTTGATTGTGGCATGTAAAAGATCGTAGGTATTCCCAAGCAAAATTTCTCTCTACGTCCCGAGATAAGCTTAGCAGTTAAAAGGACATTATCATGGAAACAATCAACACAAAAGCCAATAAAAGCAAACAGATAGGACGACAGTTCTCCACAGAATTGTCACAACCACGTTTGTGGGATGGGATCACGTCGGCATCTTTCCACAAGGTGGGGAAGGTCCGACTGCATTGGGATAACAAATCCAGTATACATCCAAAGAGAGTGAAGGTAAAGCCGCATGAATACCATCAGGACCACGACTGGAGTTGAAGTTAAGTTCTTTTAGTGTGTTCAGAATTAGACAGCGGGATATTTTGTGGTAATTTTTAGTACTTTTGTAACAGTATTATCTGCAATGGAAATAAGCGCCCAATTTTTGCTGGTACTTATTCTTAGTGTAAACCATTTTTTGTTGTAGCTATACCTGCTTTAGTCCCAATTGTAGAAGATTTATTTTTAATGCGAGGGATTGTTAACAAAGTCGATGCTGGAAAGGAATTGGATACACAACGCGAAGTAGTAGTATCCATGTTGCTAAGGCTCATACAGTACCATCAGGTGAGTAATGGTGAGAAGGATATGTTGGCATGAAGTTTTGTTCCTCAAATCAGCTGAACAATGTTGGCAGTAAAACCAAGAACCTTGCGTGTTTTAATCGTTGTTGGCATTTATTTTCTTTCTGGCAGGTTTTAGAAATGTTTATCCTTATTTTACAACAAAATCGTAAAGAAGGGGAAGACAAATGGAAAAAACTGTCGCGGCAAATAGTTGACGTTGTGCTACCGCTTCTGGGAAACCAACAGGTAAAAAGTAGGGTCAAAGTTAAGATTATCTTTATTAGCAACTGTGCCGTTGTTTTTGCGTTGCTGTTTATCTATAGCAGTTTTTCTTGCTGTAGCAATTTTTTTGCTTACGATTTGTTTGTCATCGTGTAAGAAAATACTTACCTGTATTTTTGCTTTCCATTTGGAAATGCCTAATGTCCCAAACCCCACAATAAAATTAAATACGGTCCAATCATAGCGCTCACACTAGGTCATGTAACCGTCTCTAGGTGTGCTCCCTGTCTTCCGCCAATATGCGTCACAATTCTTTTGGGACACGTAGCATCAACATCGCGCGTGGTTTCATCTGTGTGTTAGGCCTTCTAAAATGTCCCAGCCGTGGCTACGCGGCTCGTGCCCAATATGGAATGGGTTTCATCGCCCTATACTCCGGTTTTCAGTTCTTCACGGTGATTGGAGTGCTTGTTCCTTGAAGTGTTCAATAGCAGCCGAACGAGACGAGCTACGACCCTGCAGATAGGCTAGATCACTCAAGAGCTAGGATTCCGGGTCAAGGCAGATGACCTTTGTGGTCTTTGTCTAGCCATGATCGTCGTCAATGGATTTTCGCCATGTTGTCCCGGCCATGTCACAGTCTGTTACCCTTCAGCATGTTGTGTGTAGTTACGTTTTAGAAATTTTGTTGGGGAATTTCATATAATAATGGACACCTGACAAACTAACTTCAAACCACCGCTAGGAACCAGTTTACACGATTAGTAAGGCTGTACTGATCAGCATTTTTTCTGCCGAACAGATTCCGATCCGGTTAGCCACAAATTGATTGGTGTACCGATCTGATTTAACCGAACTGATCGCTACAGATTTTTAACAATTTTTTTCTGGCTTACACAAACTTGTAAGCTAACAAAATTTGTAGGCTAACGCAAACATTGGAATAAATTTTTTTTTTACTCAAATAAAAGTAAATATTTGTCTGTTATTAACCTTAGCCTACACAACGTAAAACATGTAGGCCTAGCCTAAATTAAAACAAAAGGTAAGAAAACATGTGGTGAAACAGAATTTATTTATTGTCATGGGCATGGAAAAAATCGAAAATTTGTAGGTTTCTGTTCCCCGAACCGATTTTTGCCGATCAGCACAGAATCTGCCAAAATCTGTTCGGTACAGCCTTAACGACAAGGGCGAAACGAATAGTAGAGCTCTCGAGTACTCTTGACAGTGTACGCCCTTACACCCACGAAGCCAAAAGACGCTTCATTAGTCTAGGGTACCCACCCGGTGTGCTTAACAACATGATTCAGAAGCTTTTGGTATTGGGAAAGAGGCTCGACGAACAGAAGGCATACCGAAGCAAAATGATGAGGAAAGTAAAGCAACACGAGTAACTCAATGGAGTCAGTGAATCGAGTCAGAGGGTCTTAAGAAGCGAGGATTTGAAACTTACCTTAAGAAAGAGAAGGAGTTAAAATCGCAGCTACTCTGTAGAAGTGTCCAACAGCCAAGTTCCCAAGAGAGAGGAGATTTTCAGCATGTACAAGAGGTACCAGTGGGAAGCAATCGGTGAAACATTAAAGAATGTGGTTAACACTCGTGAAGGCATGTATCGAGATCTCTGCGGTGGGTGCGAGGTTGTTTGCGTAGGCAAAACGAGAAAAGGAATTCATAATGGGTGAAGCAGCACATGGCCGACACCAGAAATAAGGTGGAAGAAAACAGCACACAGCCCGCTGCAGGGATACATAGCATGACTTTGGATGGGGACACACGACCACGTTACTGGTGTCACACTACCAGCGATACACATCTTCGAGGACTGGAATCACTTGCTATTCAAAGCCACGTGAAGGCCAACACCCCACTCGTGAACACTCAAGCTTGTATTCACCTTAGTTACGTTTAATTTCGAAGACCAAGATATTCTTCACGTAATATCTACGCAAAATTTTGACAGTCAGTTGTTTTTTGGAGTTGGTGGGGCTCAGTCGACTATCTTCATCAGGATACCACAACACGCTGCTCACTTCTTCTCGATCGTTTGTCTGCTCTTAGAATTTGAAGCGCGGCTGTGGCCTCCGGTATTTGTGGTGCGTGTGTCCCACGCAGCAGGTTGTTGAATTGACCTCTCATTAGGACCTGGATTCTCGAGTTCAAGGGTCCCTGGATATTTTTCAGCACAGCTTCTCTCACCTGTGGTGTTGAATAGCCAGGGATTCGAGGCACATCATTTCTTGAGTTTGACTTTAGGAGCGTGTTTGTACCTCCCCAGTTTATATTGTGCCGCGTCTCTGTATGGTGGACTGCAATGACATTCGTTTTGACTTTATTTCTCGTATCAGCCACGTGTTTTACTCTTGCGCGAACTCCTTTCCTCTTTTCTCCGACTAGAATGTGGGTTAAACCACTCGTAGCCCACGCAATGTATATGAAATCGTACTAATTGTTGTTTGTATGACTTAAGGTTAATCTTGCCTTAAGGGCAAAGAAGGACAATGCATATGATGTATCGAACGAAGCAGTAGGACATTATGCCTATTGCGTCATAGATAACCATATTCTATAGAAACGGTGAAGCGAGTACTGAGGGCAGTTAGTGGGAATACCACATTACCTGCATCTGGGAAGGGCTGCTGCTACGCACCTGATAGCCTCACATTTGTAGAGCCATGTCCTCCCTTTATGTTAGATTTCATGTATTTATTTCATAATGTTTATTTTGCTCACTAGCATAAATACCATTCCTTAATGTGTCTCTAACTTAAGTTGTTTGCCTTGCCACTTGGACCGTAAATTCTTCCTTTGCTTTTAGATTCTGTTGGACGATCAGGTTGCCTTGGATGTGTTGCATCGGCTGTTTGAAGCTGTAGCGCCGAGTGTGTTTCGTCCTGTTGATATGCCCTTAAAGATTATGTTTGCACCTCCTTACAATCTGGTGAGTGGTTTTATAAGAGTTACCTGTATGCTTTCTTAAATAATATGAGTACTGCATTTCCTTGAAAAACCACCAAGTTCTTATTTTCGTGATATGCAAAGCCTGGTGCTAATTCGAAATTCAACGTTTTGTTCAGGCCTGGCACTCATCAGTTCAGACAGTGAAACAAGGCACGACGCTTTTTATTTTTGCTGTGATTCGAAAATGCTTACCTTTATTATAGTTATGTCACTACCATATGCTCTCTAACTGTCCAATTTATTAATTTATTCCCCATGAATTTCGTGCTACCTCACGGTTGGGTCCCATTCCACAGCAGCGCCAGACTACAGCGTGTTCATCACTTTTTCATTGGACAGTCTATGCTGTGGATTTGCCCGCTCGCCACGTTCGTAGTGACCATTTATTTTTTATCACTTATCGTATTTACCAACCATGGAAAAGATAAAAGTGATCTATGACATTCTGGCCGTCGTCTTCTTATTCCTGGAGTTCAACACGCCGATTGTTCTTATTGCCAAGTTTGTTATTTCCTGATGGATCTCTGCGACAAATTCTGCTTATCCTATGTACCGCTGGCAATTCGGGGTTTTCTTGTAACCCGCAAAAAATCTGAGCAAAACCGTGCACAAAGGAATCTGGGGGGGGGGGGGGGGGGGATAGTGCTATCAAAACACCTATTGAATCATTGGCTGTAAAACTTGTGCATGCATTTGTTGAGATCCGACCACCTCTGCATGGCGGTCTTCAGGTGAAATTTGAGTTCAGCCGTGTTTCTTTCATCCACACATGAAAAATCACAGGTAATAAAGGTTATCCTCGGCAATTCCGGGCGCATTCATTCAATCTCTTCTTAGATTTCAGGATGGAGATAGACTTTCGACAGCGATATTGCCACAACGTCGAGAAAGTGTTCAAAGCTCATGCAACTCGAGCCTGCTCCCAGCAGCAGTTGTCGAGCTAGACAACTTAGCAGTGTGTACGATTGATGCCAACTCTATGTCCCAGCGCAGCAAGTCTTCACCATCCTGTGCCTATTTTGACACACGGGAACCCAATTGCCAAAGTTGTTCTTATTAACTGTAAGCTAGCGAATTTTCAGAAACTACTACAGGTTTTCTTCGTTAGGCACAGGATGTGAGATTTACACGCACCACCAGTCCATTTTCTGGTCCAAAGAGTGGTCAATGGGCTATCCAAATTTTCCACCTGACTTCAGAGCTAAATGCCTGAATCCGGTGGTGATTATGGCTGTGGTTCAATTGTGGGCCATACCTTTAAGCAACACGGAACTGAACAACAAAGATCAGGATGGAAAATCGGAAAAACATACCCCTCCGTTTTTGAAACTTTCTCCCAACACCAACAACTCAGATGAAATCCAGAATTCACCTAGAAACATTGCTCAGTGGATCTGCGAGGTGATCCTAATGGCGTAATGATGCGGCACTGAATCAATTGCAACTACCCCCTTCCCCCCACCTTCGGGAGATAAAAGCTTTTGAGCTGAAGGCAATTGTAACCACTATAGTTATGACTTAAGGTGATTGGTTTTGTGAAAGGCTCGATTCAACTGACTAACCACCCGGACAAAGTGTCAGTCAGAATTTAAAATTTAGAATTTTTAGTATGGTGAAGATGCGAAGTATTTTAGTATAATCAAAAATTAATTTTATCTTTAAAATTCCACTTTTATATCACTACTCTTACTGTACTGAGAAATGGTAAAAAAAAAAGTTCTATACAGTTCATCAGTTGCCATTCATGAGTTGCCATTCTTGCCTTTGCACTTAGGGATAACAAGACCATAATGAATTTGCTTACTTTGCAGAGTTCACTGCTGCATGTTCAGCGTTGGGTAGCTATGGTTTTGGCTGTTTTGCGTGTCCTCATTGCTCAGTCTAAAGAAGAAGTTGTGTTGGGACGTCTAGCCGAACTGGGCCTTGATGTCGGCCTGTTTTCCGATACCTTAAACAACCACATGCAAAAAAAGGATTCACCAACAACATTATTGCCTCCTCATCCTGGTCATCTTACGCACTCGCCTGAAGAAACAATTGCCAGGTTGGTAGCCATGAGACATAATCTTAAAGTTGAAAAGCTGTTTACTAGACAGTTTATTTTGGTTTTAATATTGCAGATGAACAATAAGTTTTTTATAGCACGGTCATAAGGCACAACCTTGCCGTTCTCTTAAGCAGTGTGGACATATATTTTCGTTAGCAAAAAATCATCCCATGCTGAGTGAAAATATACAGGATGTCTTAAATATCCAAAATTTTGAATGAATAAGGATGGAAATGCGAAATCGTGTGTGTGCGTGTGAAAGATGTTAATTTTTTTTTTGGACGGGGGGGCCCTCCAAAAAAAATTAATAAAAAATTTAGAAAATAAAACTTTTGTAATTCGAGATGGTAGAGAACATCCAACTGATGATTTTACCCTTTGTCTGACTTTTCTAAGTTGTTAGATAAAGAGCTGGATTTATAAAGCTGGAAATGAAACATGGTTATACACTTAAATGTTGTCATATTGGATATGGTTGTGATTATCTGTAGAGCTTTAGTGCTAATATTTTCCCCGTTTTAAGCCTTTCTATTAGCATGTTACGTGACTCCCCCCCCCCCCCCCTTCCAAAGAGAATTTGTTTCCGCAAAAGGGCGAGCGGGCACATCTGCCCCTCAGCGATAGATAGCCTCCCTACCTAGTAGTAAACACATACAAGGTTTCATATTTCTATCTTTATTCATCCGAAAACTACGAGGGTTACCTAAGGCACCCTGTGTATGCACAGGATTGTAGTTTGGCAGGCACTGCTTCCATCTAGTATAACTGTTTTTAGATATTTATTAAAAAAAGTATGTTCAACACAATTTTTTTAATTCAAGCTTCATACAACATTTAATTATCAAAATATTTCATTTTTGACGTTAGGCCACACAAAGTTAATTGTTTGGTTTACAAGCGTATGTGGATCTTCAAAATTGGTGCGGGTAAAATTTTTTACCATCTGCAAAAATGCTCACTTCAGTAATATGTGCTAAAATCACTTATTTTACGCTTTTCGAAGCCCTGTTAAATTTATTAAATTATTTGTCCGATAATCTAGTTCCCACTAGCTCCGGCCGGTGGCGCTGCTCCTTACTGCTCTAACAACGCGAACAGACCATAGTAACGTCGTATCGCTTTGGCACGATTGAGTAAAGACGTGCCGCTCTTTTTAATTCGAAAAAACGGTGTTTTCTTTGCCCTACGATGTTGCAAGATCGACGTAATGAACTTTTTATCTTCAGAGACGTATTCCAAGTAAACGTACAAGAAAAGACAGAGCAATTTGCATCCTGCATGCAGGAAGTGCCAAATTTGTACAGTAACTTTATTTCAAAGAAATGTCACATTTCTGATGTTCACGATGCAACAACAATCAAAAACAGTTGTCTCACCTGGAAACACTGTCATCGCCGCAAAGCGCAACATAGCAGGTCTGTTTATGTCGATTCTCATCCCTCTACACCAATTATCGATCCTGAAAAGCCTAAAACTACGTTGGAATTAAGACTTGATTAAATGAGTGTTTACAGTGTTTACCCTACTGTGCCCGTTGTTTTCCTTCAACCGAACGCTTGCGACAAAGCAGACGACGTTCCCAATGCTCTTTTCGTCTACCGGAGACTCCGCCCGCCGACCTCTGTTTCGTAGTCTCGGAGGTGCGAAAATCGTCAGCCGCTTACGTAAATGCTAAAATGGACGTTCTCGAAGCTACACTGTTGAATTCCACGAATACTTAATTTAGGCAATAAATTCTGTGCTTTAGAGAACAGCTTCCATTTCACAGGTTTAACGAGCCAGTTATTAACAGCTTGATAGATGTGAGATAAATTCCAGACTACCATCAGAAATTGTAGATTGAAGTGACAACGGTATTGAATCAGAATTATGACAGGATTAAGACGGGATTGATACTCTCACGTATCCACCATCATGGATGTCAAAACCAATCCTTGTACAACTTCTTAAACTGAATTGGCTTGCTCGCTCTCTTGATGAGCCCACTGACCGCCATAGCCTTACACAGTATGTTACGATTGTCGCGGCTGAATGCTGCTAGAAGGATGTAGATACTGTCTTCAAACTAATCCAGTTGTTATGTGGATGATACATAGTCTATAGAGGAGTTATCTGCCCTACCATCTGCAGCATGCCGTCTACGTGAGTCCGTTTCTGCTATGCTGACCACCTGATTTTGATGCCGTGTTATGGTTCACTCCAATGCACTACTTTCAGGTGCAGCACCGACACACGTGGCACTCCTCCGCCGTTACAAAGTCCCAAAGTTTTGATTTTGCAAAGTTACGTAAAAAACACTAACGGGAAGGCACAATTTGTGAGAAATTCTAGCGCACTGTGTTCTGTCAGTTTAAATAGAGCAGAGTGTCATGGCTGTCTTCTCCCACGCCGTTGCCATGGCTTTTACACGGACCTCCTTGGCTTGCCTGCAGCTAGAACCTGTGTCTTTGTAAAGGCCAAAGGCTACTTCTCTTGGAGACGAGAGAGAGAGATGCTGGATCATGACTCACTCCAGAGCATGGTTCTTGTGATGGAGTTATATCTGATTAAATCTTCATCATTAATCAGTCATCAGCTCTCTGTCCAAGGCTGTGGCCCAGAGCTGGAAAAACTCTTACCGAGATGGTAAATTGAGGTGGAAGACTACTATTTACTTGCCTCAACATGTTTGCTCTCTACGTCACCCGACAAGCAACTGCCTCACGAATGCGCTGTAACAACAATACACAGTATAACTCTGGTACAATCCCAGTCCTACTTACACAACCTGGATACAGCAAATGGCTCTCTTTAAGGGTCATTTACAAACTAGTAACAATATGCCAGTTAGGCTTAACGCACGAAATCATATTGGTAATATTTTCATATTTAAGTTTTTTATTTCCGGAGAAACTTATCAAATATCACTTCTGCTGAGTTTGAAGTATCCCAGATCCATTTTGTCGGAGAAACTGCCAGTCAGCTGCCTTGTTTACCTAAAAGTAAACTCGACTTGTATATATCGTGGCCTAAAGTGGCGTGGCCGTGGCCAGTAAGCCAGAAATGGTTAACCAACTTTCTAACCAAACGTTACTAGTTGCTAGCAACCACGTTTAAATCTGTAAATAAATTTTACTATTTTCATTTTTACCTATTTGATTTTATGCATATATTAAATAGAGGGGTTTAATTTTTTACAAAAAAATTTCTTTTGACATTTTGCGGTTGTATTAGACGAAACCGCCGTAATCTTTTTACATCTATCACTTAAACTTTTAAACGACACAACCTAACTAATTTTAGGTATTTGTTTTTGTTTTTAACCAAGTTCGTTGACATTTTCCAATTTTTTGTTGTAATTTAGCCTAGTAACATTTGTTGAGGCATGTGCAGTGAGTGAGTGAGTCAAGTTATCATAGCCCCCATATTAGAAATTATATTACATTTTGTTTTGCTGAAGTTCATTATGTTCTACTGTGTGCTGAAAATGGCACCGAAGAAGCTTGCGTATTACAATTTTACTTCCCGGGGATGCCAAAATATTATAACAAATAAAAAAAAAGCTTGATTAAAAAAATATCAAAACATTGATTTTTACTTTAAGAGTGTCCAGCAAATTCGAAAGATGGATCCACGTTTTCGTCGCTCATGCTCAAACACAAAATACCGTTTGGTATCCGCAAATTTTCTGTTGCTTTGAAAAACACGCGGAAAAATTCAAATCTGGGCAGGCAGAACAGCAGTGATGTAGGCCGAAGAAAACACGATAGACGTAAGCCTGAAGAAGTTCCAGGAAGAGACTTTTCATCCCCTTCAAAGCAACCGAAAATTTGCGGATACCGAACGTTATTTTATGTTTGAGAATGTTCGGCAACCATATTTTTTTTTTATAATGCACTGCTTAATAGAACCTTATTATAAGTTAAGATTGTTCTTGCCTCAATTGTGTTATGGGACGTAGCATAGGTGTTCTGTCAGTAAAATGTACTATCCTTCTTTACTAGGTTTTTGCTCCAAGTGATTGGAATGGTGTCGGTTGAAATTCGGCGCCGTGCATATTCTCCTAGCATCGATATCAATCAACATAGTTTTTTATGTCAGCAACTTTCTCATTTACTCTTGTATATAATGCACATGTTTCAATCAGGTAAGTAGTAATTGTAGGACAAATAATTTTTTCTCAAGATTATAGTAAGTTTTAAAATTATCCAGTTTTTTAAATTTCAATCCCTGCTCATTAATTATCGCTTCTTTCTCTGCTTTCCTCTTGTTCTTTGCTCCTCTCGTAGTGATAACAGACTTGAGTTTTTGCATTGCAACCACAGTCGTGGAAAACAATAATATTAGCAATGTTGCAGTATAATAGTATTTTAAAACTTGTGTGCCGAAAAGTGGTACGGCAAATGCCGCACCAGCCGTACCGCTTCCTACGGCCATGATGCCTGCAAAATAAGCCAACAACATCCAGAAATAAAAAAAATCTTTTAAAGTTAAAATTAATTTACTTAGCTTTGGTTATAGGCTAAAAACCTAACTCACTTTAAGAAGATTCATTGACCAAAGGATGGCCTCTTGAGTAGGCCTTGCCACAGGTTGACAGCTCGATGCCCAACAAAAGAATGTGGATTGAGAACGGTGGCCACCAAGCAGTGATGGCGTTCAGGTGGAGAGCTGATGCGTCTCGTTAAATTTTAGGTCATTAGGCATAGGGCATTAAATACAATTTATTTAAGCTATTGAAAATACAGGTACGTATTCTAGGATAGTAATAAAAACTAAAAATTATACGTCGAGAAATAGAATAGTAAACTTGCAGTTGACTATTCTTTGAAAAACCATGTATACACACACACACAATGCGTCTACTATCTTCAAACATTTGAAGCGGCCCTGTAACACGCGCATGGCTTTCCTGCCGAGCTTTGATGAGTAGCGTATTTCCCTGACAGCATAAACCATGGAGCTGAAGGGAGCTTATATGTTACCACGTAATGTGATAGTATACATGTACTTGCATAAACTGAGCGCAACTTCTATTTTCCCCCACCCTACGAAGGACAATGAGCTTGACCAAGAGAAGGAGGGCGTTTTGGGGGAAAGAATTAAACGAAACGCTAAAGCAGGCTTCAGCAAGTGGTCAACACCAAACTTAGGAGAAAGCCCAACACAGCTTATAACCGATTGTAACTTTCTCAAAAGTAAGTTTTGTAAGTCACTAATAACAGAATAGAACATCGCCTACATACATAAGCGGGGGGAAGTGGGGGAGGAATGCAGGGAACGAATTACATATATATTACATGTTGCGTACATAAGGGTAAGGTTCTAAAATGACCTGAAATAAATAAATCAAAGGTAAAGGGCAAACGAAGCAAACAGTCTTCATTAAAGACTGACTTTGTTAGGATGCAAGATAACTAATCTGAGAAATAAATAAACTACACCGACTGGTACTCAAAACACAGCACTTCCTACCAACCTCACATAATTAGGACACGTTAACAGCTTACATAACACAAAAATGTGTCCCTTCCCATCAAAATCTTACACTTAATAGCTCACAGTAGCTTCATGGCCGAAATTGGAGGGGGAGGGGCACCAACTAAAAAGCCACTGTTGATCGGGTAAACGTACCCCAGTCGGAGGAGCGAACTACAAAAAGCAAAAAAAAAAAAAAATGTTCTCACGAGTTCTCTGACTGGCCTCCGCCCCAACCACCACCATAAATTCCTAGATCCGCCCCCTGCTGTAAGTGATCAACATTTTAACTAAAGCAGAAAGCCTCCTTAAACATTTATTCAAAACGTGGCGTCCAGATCCAGATAAGACTACGGTACCAGAAATTGCTTCAACTTCCGGGGAAATTCACAGTGTTCCCCCAGACCCTCTAGCTGATGTAGTTAGGCCGTACCACTTTTAATTTGCTTCCTACGGCCCTGGCAGGCATAGTGTTATGAAACCACTGTGCCCATTATCTTACTCGTGCCATTATTTAAAGTAAACTGTACTAGCTGAACGCACCAATGAGTAGGTCGACTAGTTCTGAATTAACATTATTGAGTGTTTATTTTAAAGACTAAAGTTAGATTAAAAAAAAAAAAAACCTACACACAGTTGTTGAGAGAACAATTTAATCAATCCAGTCAAGCAAGCTTACACAGCCTGGAAAACCACCTTTGCCTAGAAACGACCGCTGTATAGTTTTGGATTTAATTACTTATTTTGTGACCATCATTATTTGTGGATTTTTTTCTTTCCAGGTATTTAATTTTTTTCTTCTTTTAGGTATTTATCGCCGGGTTGCCACATGTTGCATGGGCCTAATCAAAGCTGAGACACCCCCTGGCTTTTTCAGCGTTCGCGATATCAACCGCACATTCCTTGACATGGCCCCGTTTTATCCAACGCTGTCTTTGCAATGGTGCAACGTCCTCATTTTGCTCAATTTTGATGATCAGGGGTTTTGGAGGGAAGTAATGCGTACAACGACCAGAAGGTCTATTAGCGAATCTAGGTAATGAATATCATAGGTAATGAAAATCTTAAGACATGAACTTGAAATGAGGGCTTTGAGATAATTGCTTTTTGTAGTTGGTTGTGAAAATATTAAATCCATGAAATGTTGAAAACAGATTGTTACGCACATTTTCAGAAAAAAATACTGTACCAGTATTCTTGCGAATTTTCAACAGACCGACGACGTCTGTCTTCATCAGACCTAACCTACACAACTCAAACTTTCGTCAACTACATTGCGACCTTGAAAATCAGCGTTTGAAATCTGCTCTCGTGCCTGGCGTGGCCTCCTATATTTATTATGCTCGTTCAGCCACGGCTTCGTGAGTCGTTTGGAAAATTCATCTCAAAGGAGGAAACGAATTCCCGGATTGAATGGGCCTTGATTTGATTGTTCATCAAAACGGCATTATTCTTAACATGTTGCTGGATTGCAAGGGATTACACTTACGGCAACATGATAAGAATAATGTCGTTCTGATGAACACTCAAGGCCCATCCCATCCGGGAATTTGTTTCCTCCTTCGAGATGTTCTTTCGGCATGTAGTTGATGAAAGTTTTGAGTTGTGTAGGTCAAGCCTGATGAAGACAGACGTCGTCGGTCTGTTAAAATTCGCACGAATACTGGTACAGTGTTTTGTTTCTGAAAATGTTCGTAACAATCTGTTTTCAACAATCGAATGATCAAGAATGACGAACTTTCAGAGTAGAAGTCGTTACGGAATTTTCCATGAAATGTATCTAAACATGTTTTCATCATCAGTCTTCAACCTTAGTCTCCAACTCTTTATTATGTTGTAAGACGACTTTCTTCATCCACTGGTCACATTTTGTACGACTTGTCAGTTTCCGTCACTTATTTATTTACGTGTCACCACGAGATGTAATTCTTAATTCTCTCACTATATTTTATTCTTTAACTGCTCGTCAAATTTTATGATACACAGTATGACAAAAATGTTCAAGTAGTAGTGACATCAAATTTTTCCCCACATATTTTTTAAAAATGTGTGAATTCCTCTAAATTTCATCATGTCAGTTGAGTGTAATGCATTTTTTCTAAGTAGTCTTAAAGCGTTTTCCATTTAAAAGGCAATTTCATCCATCTTTACTTGTAAAGTACAACCTTTGTTATTTTTATGTGGCTAAACGTTATAAGATCATTCAGAAACCATAAATATGTTACGGTACTAGTTCAGAAACCATAAATGTGTTGCGGTACTCAGTTTGGATGACACCTCCAAATTAGGCCTAACAGCAATGTCAACACACTGCATCAGTTTTCAAATGAAATTCTAGTTGAATCTTAACGCAAATATTCTCTGGTGATAGTTGACAAGAAAATAGCTTGCACTTTGCCTCAAATCTAGTTGACTGGACAATCATCTTGCAACACACAGCTGAACATGCAGACAACCTTGACAAACACACAGAGAGACAAAAGGACAGCAAAAACAACATTTGTGATGTGTGATTTGGTTCTTTGAAAATTCGGTGAACTGTCCAGTTTAGTTTGAACTTTGAAATTTGTATAGAATTGTAACCTAATAAGGAATTTTCGTCTTAAAGCAGAAAATAATGCAAACCCACTTGTTCAACCCAGATAAGACGATGTATGTCTTCTTTTGACCAAAGGCCAAAAGTGGAAAGCTTTGACCCTCTTCCCCCCCCCCCCCAACCGAAGGTATTTTTGTGTTGTAAACTACCACTACCTTGGGTACATCATATTTAATGACTAACGTGATGATGCGAATATGCACATGCAATGCTGTGTGTTGCTAGCAATGGCTTGAAGGCTAAATTTAGTGTGTGCAATAGGTTTGTTAAAAGCCATCTTTTGAAGGCACATTGTACACTAGTGGCTTATGGATGAACTTATAACAAGGCCTCTGTGAACAAGGTTTTTGTGAATACGGCTGCTAGACTACTACATGGTCAACCACCATGGTACATTGCAAGTGAGTTCGGAGCTATCAGAAAAAAGCTGCACGAGGAACTCTGGTTCTGGTTTCTCTTCTCCTTCTGGTGCAGGCAGTGACCAGATTTGCGTTGTGCAAGGAGTACACCTTGAGTGTGTGGTATGCGGTTACCTATGGTGATCGCTTGTAGTTTTTTTTTTCGTAGGTTCAATTCACTTTTTGTAATTCACTTTTCACTGTACTTTTTGCACTCGGCAAAGCTGCAGTGGTCCAAAAAAATATGAACAGAGTTTTTTTGCAACAAATAAATAGCTAAAAATAAATAAAATTGTAATTGGGTAGGTACCCTAGGGATAAAAATGGATTTACCCACGCTCTGGCTGTTTCTTCCAGGAGCATACATTTGCCCACAAGGAATTAGGGGTTAAACGTATGTTCCCCTTGGGGTCACCTGTGAGGTTGTGAATAGAACAGGGAGCATTTTTTCTAAACATGGAATTCTTTGGTTAATTGTGTAAAATGCATGTAACTCGTCTCTGTCTGTTTTTTGTATTTAGTTCATAAAAATGCTAAGGGTTGTATTTTGTCAGTGTGATGAACATAATTTATTCTTTCAGGCATAATGTAGAATCTTACCCACCGGTGATGAATTCCTGCCATTTGGAGATGTTACGAATGGGAGGATTAATTCTTTTCTGTGATTATGTTGTGAGTAGCTACAGTTATTAACTTAATTGTTGGTTCTTTGCGTGTTATGTAATAACTTGATGCAACAGACAAATAAAGTGAGCACTGATTTATTGCTGTAAACAAACAATTACAGTTGAACCTCGTTTCAACGAACTTTGTTTGAACAAAACTTTTTTTTATGAGGTACATCTTGTGGATGTTCGCTAGACTGTAGTTCTGACATTTACAACGAACTCGTATTAGTGGTTTGAAACTTAATCGTACCTAAAATGTAAATTACGGATGTTAAAATTAATGATTTAATGCTGAAAATGTTTTTGTGGCCCAAGTTTAATTTATATGATTGTTTACAAGCTTTCATTGATACCAGCTTTGTTTATTGTGAACTTCACGTCTGCTTCAGCTACTACGGAAGGTTCAGAACTCTAATTTAGGTCACCCAGTTCACAAAAACCAAACCGGAAGTGGTCTCCCACAATCAAGATGGAGGCTGTAGGTAGCAACAAACCGCTAACAATCAACTGCTGCGATGTTTTAAAGATTGCAGGAACTTTTTTCCTTCATTAATGTTCAAATTTTCAAGTAAAGGTGACATTTTCCTAGCTTTATTTAGATTTGAATGTCAGTAAATTTGAATCATTGAATCCCGAGATAGAAAATTAAAAGAAACTCCAAAGATCAATTCTTACAAGCCAAACTTCTTGATCCTATTTTGTTTTGAACAAGTGCTTTTTCTAACGAACTAAATGTGGTGGTGTCTTCTAAGGAAGTTCCACTGTACACACGTAATTTGGTGAAATGGGGATACGGACTGCGAGTACCGACATACCCTCTATACCCCCATATGTTCCCAAATAGGCCCAACCCAGGTTGCACAACCTTGTATGACTTAAGTTGAGTGATGACGGCTGTCCAGCACTGTCCCTTGCATCAGGCCGAAACAGATGAATGAGTCTTTTAGGGGCTCGAGGGAGTCTAATCCCTAAAAAGGGAAAGGATATACAAAACTGACAAAAAAACTGTCAATATCGTTAAAGAGCAACCGGCAAGAGTACGCACTCTGCTGGAAATGAGAAGGCTTTGGCCATGGCTGGGGTGTATTGTAGTTTAATTGGCGGTGTGTTATCTAGTTTAATGCCCCATTTATTGACCTTCACGGCTCACGCCTATACAAACGTCTGATGTTAGTGAAAACAACCAAGTGTAGTGTAGTAACAAAAAGGTTGTGAGGGTCCCAGGCACTGCAAGTAAGCACATCTGAGTGGACAGTGCCTGACCCATGTCCTAACCAAGAGGACACATCGAATCGCAGTTGTGACCTATGTACATAAGGAACACCACAACATTCGTACTGATTCCTTAGGGGTTAAGGAGTAGAATGAAGGGATGAATCCATATTTCATGAATATTTAGTGGTAAGAGTCTGTGTAGATTTCTTTAAAATTCTAGTAATTTTGTTTGTTTGACAGTGTGAAAACCTTACTGATGCTGAACATATGACGTGGCTCATTATTAATCACGTCAATGAACTTGTTATTGTTTCCTCTGAACCTCCAGTACAAGACTTAATAGGGTAAGCATAATATGTGGGTTTTCTGTTCGCCATGAGTAAAATGTTATTTGTACAATTGTAGTTGTGCTGTGGGCTAGTTGGTAGTGTGAATGTGAAATAAAAAATAATAATAAATGACTGACGTAGTGGCATTGATTGAAATTACACCTTAAGTGATTGCTGTCAATAGAAGTTCCTAGAAACTTCAAAAGTCCGATTTGATCAGTTCCCAAGTAACAAGATAATGTTTATACACATTTTCAGGGCGATTCATCGCAATTCGGCAGCTAGCGGACTTTTCATACAAGCTATTCATGCTAGATGTGAAAATCTTTCAAAGGTACGTTTTCACTTCCTTAAAATACTAACTTTTAAATTCTAGCTTAAATCGTTTATTTTATTGCTCATTTGCTCAATAATCGAAGGAAAAGCTGCTTAGGCTGGCTCTCCACCATTGTTTCATTTTGGGCGCAATCGTGAGCGGTCATGTTGTTATATGTTGTAGTGCTAAAAAATGTTGTCAGGATGTCGGATGCAGGAAATATTCAATGTAATTATCAGAATCTCGGGTAATTATCAGTTCATCACCCTGCTTGTAGAAAGTGTAGGCCTTGCGATTTCTGACTTTTTCCGTTAAAAGAATTTCACATAAACGTGCTGCAGTTGCAAGCAGTGAAAAATGCAGTATGGGAATGGTCAACAGTTCTTCAACACAAGTTAGTATGCGTTATGTTAGTCAACACCATGGCAGTGGCATACATCCGGAGAGGCTTGGGAACCCGGCTGATGTTGTTGGTGAAGGGAGTAATTGACCTGTTCCATTCCAAGTTTGCCGAGGGCTAGATGTCGTTCTTCAACCCAGACACATAGCCGGAAGACTGAATAAAATTCTGACAATAGAGTGGCGACTGAATCCAGGAATCTACAAGACATTGTTCCCTAACTGGAGGGATCCCTTCATCAACCTGTTCGTAACCAGTGCGAATCAGCAACTGCAGGACTTCATATCACCCTTTCCAGATGAACAATCATGGGCAATGGACAGTGAGTCCATGCTGGGAATGGATGACAGTGCATGCATTTTCACCTTTTTCGATCCTCCAGAAGGTTCTGCACAAGATCAAGTAGTGACAAGGGAGCTTCATACTCTTAGCCTTTCTCTGGCTATCAGCCCCGATTTGTAGACCTGGTGGAATAAATGAGGAGTATGCAATCCCAACCCCACTTCCACTTCGGGAGAATCAAATAGGACAAATAATTTGATCTGTAGAGAGCGTAGTAGAAACGTGTCTTGTCTACAAGAAGCCCAACAACAAGAAACCAAAAATGAAAATCACTATTCCAGCTCAACTCCAGATCTCCAATGTGACAAATCTGAAATTACCGTAATAAAAGTTCGGGCACATGTTCACCATGTCCAACAAAGCTTATATACTAAATTTTGAGTGGAAAATTTTTTGAAAGCCCCAGCAGAGATATTAAGCATTGAAATTTCGGCTTTAACATGGGAGGTTGAGGTCAAACCTTACAGCGAGGGGTACCACCTTTGCTAATGTTGGTTGCCACCCATTCTTCACTTTGTACTTGTGGAAATAAAATGACTATTTGACCGGACCTTTCATACATTATTCTTGAATTGTTGTCTATTGTCCACCAACTACAATTATGTTTGTGAAAAATTGTGCACTTTGAAAGTATTTTCCGAAATTACTGATAAAACAAGCAGGTCAATTACACCAAGTCACTATAAGTTATATTTCAGAATTGTATGGTCTACACCCATACAGAAAGTGTGGCACATGTTAATAATACTGATATATTCTCACTTCATTCTGTGTAGCCTAGTTTTGTGAAGAGGACACTCTCCTGTCTTGAATCCATCCATGCCAGTCAAAATGGTGCCATTGTAATTCTAATCATTGACAAGATCTTACCAACTCACCACTTGGCTGTGGCCAGAGCTTGTGATGCCATGGCATGCCATCGTGTTGAAATGTTGTTAGCTGAGCCTCCTGTGGAAGGCATTCATCAGTTTCCTTTGGAAGATCTTGACAAGCATATAAACATACTGCGATCAACTGGTTTAGCCAAAAGGTAAGAGCTATTCTGCATTTAGGTCGAGGCTTTAGGGTCTCAAGGTGGGAAGGTGGGGGGTGAGCTGCCAGTGTGTGAGTCTGAAAGCGTTGGCGCGTTCTTTTGCAGTACATTCACAAAGTAGAAATCAATATTGGTCCAGGTATGTAGGGTGAGTTTGTTTAGAGACCAGTTGTAGACTGCAATAACATAGCAGGCCTTCAGTGAGTGGCTCTCACAACTTTGATAGTTGGTTGTGCTGCTTAAACTCTTTCAATGTTGCATGTTAAAACAATGTGTGTTGTGAAAGTGCTTCTTCTTTTTGGTCCTTTGTTCAGCTTCTGGATCTCTCCAATGTACAAACTCTTACTTCCCTGATTGGTCTTTAGTGTGGTTGTCTTTAAAAAAATTAATTTCTGGCAAAGTAGTTTATACTTACTGCACCCATTTGTACCATTTAATCCTGCCCCACCCTCCTTAATGCAAAATCCGTGCAGTGTGAATCTCCTCCCGCTGCCAGTTCAGATTTAGTGTTAAGGTTTGAGTGGGGAATCGGTAACTACGAAGGTTGATTAAGAAAGAGGCCGGTGCTCTGTTACTAGAAAGCATCAAACTCAAACTAAAATGTTCTCTTTTGCCAAAAAAATTTTTTTTGTAAATGTCTGTTGATTGTGTTCTGTTTGCAGACATGCCCAGCTGGAAACCTTATTGACAAAACTCCGAATACATTGCTTCCCAGATGCCCAGGAAATCCAAGCTCTGTCTTCTTCCTGGCCTCGAGAAGAGCAAAGCTTATTTTCAATACAGTCTGTAAAATCTGCTGTCCTGGACAAGGTTTGGTTTAGATCATTTTGCATGAGTAATAATTTAGTATCTCAAGCCTCAATTGCATTGTTTGTTGTGATAATTTTGGAAATGAGTGCATGAATATAATTATGTAATGCAATACTGTACTACTGCTCTACTTCTTTTGGTTTGAATGTTATACCCAGGAACGAAGAATCCATTGTCTAATTTTAATCTTGTGGCTGTAAATCAGTAACGTGCAACACTACTGCAAGAACAGTCTCATACATTAGTCTCCATGACTGGTTGATGTTTTATGTGTGTGTCTGATTTGGGAGGGGGAGAGGTGATGACTGCAACCTTATTATTGCAAGGTTGTGCGTTGTAACCGCATTATTTGAAAGTAGTTAAGAGCCACTACAGTCTTGTGATGACACATGACAGCATATAGGCTCTAGCGACACACATTAGACACATCGCCTCAAAAGTAAGCCTGTCATGTTCTTGAGCAGTTTTTGGAATTTGGTAAATTTAGAAGAATTATTTTAAATTAACATTTTATCAATTTATCTTCGTTATTAATTTTAAGTATTTCTAAGCAGTCACTCAATTGCTGTAATTTGATTTCAGGAGTGGTACCTGAACGTAGTTAAAGAACAGTGCTTCCAGCCTAATGCTTGTGGCCTGGAATGTGCCCATCTCTTAAGTAAAGTGGAGTATGAAGATATTCTGGCTGTGATGTTGGCTAAGGTTTGTATTGTTAACAGCATGAAACCTCTTCTTAGTCAGTCATATATGTTTTCTGACTCAACGAAATCTACTAATACTCACTCTGGCATCCTAGTACTTAGTATCAAGAAGTGCTCCCTTTTTTAAATTCTTTTGGTATGTGCCTAAGCTGATCACTGACCAGAAATTAATTTGGTGTATCTGACTAGTGAGTTTCTTAACTAACTAGTATCTTTCAAGCACTTACCACAATTGCCCCAGAAACTGCCAGGACTTAATTAGTAGAACCAGTTGTTGGTAATAAAAAAAATTCCATAGTAAGCAGATGTAGTTGTATAAAGCTTACAGTGGTACATTTGGTCACAATGTATACATTTTCTGGCGCTCCATAGAACGGTGGTATCCTTGCTGATAGCAAAATCAGGTTATGTGATTAAAATAGAAGAATGCTTTATACTCTTTAGTTTCTGAGTGCCGTATCCTCAAGGAAGGGGCGTGTACCAGCGTAACTCGTGCCTCTGACAGTTCCTGGAAGGAGATTGCATATGATGGCATTATGTGCATTATGCTGATTGGTTGGAGAGCCATTGGAGATGCGTTGTTTCTTCACCATCGTGGCTGAGTGGTGAGAGAGCTCGGGTCTGGTTGCTGAAGGTTTGCGGATCTGGTCAATTTCCTGGAAAGAGGATCTTGGCAAAGCCCCTGTCAGGACGGGTAGCGTGAGAGGCTACCATGCTCCTTCATCAGCCATGGGAACCAATTCTGGACAATCTTTCGGCCCCTACGATGATCCAAGGTTGCTTGGTTCGAATCCCTGGGTTGGCCCTTCCCTTTACTAGATATTTCTTCTCTCAAAAAAGGCTGGTAATGTTAAAAATTGAGCCGGTTCAGAACACAAGCATTAAATGGTTCGGTTGACTTAAGGCTCAAATAAATTAATTTAAAAAAAAAAAAAAACCATACAGGTCATTTCTATCATGTAAAAGCATCATGAGATGGCAACTACATATGTTACCCATTTTTCTTAAATGACAGTGACCACGATGGTTAGGCAATTTTTTTAACATTGTTTTTTATTTTAGGAATTTAATCTGACAATCTTAGAAGACTGTTTAGCACAAGGAGTCCAATTGTCACTTGTGACGTACCTCAAGACTAGCAAAGGTTCTCCTTGTGAGTCTCCCCTTCCTACCTCGCCTCCACCAGTTGGCCCAGAGAGTGCCCTTCATCGTGCAGCCGTAGCCACATTATTACAGCATGTGGGTAATTTGGTGGGACTGATGCCACGGCCTCATCAAGTATTTGTGGCGGCTGAAGCTACAACAATGTCCCCTAAAGAAGTCAAATATCACAACAGGGTGGTAGATGTGTTTGGGGACCGTGCTGTGTGGGAAGTGGTCTTCCAAATCATTCCAGTTGTGACACGATACCTGACGTCATTACCGCAACTTCCTTGGCCAACCGAAGTTCCAACTGAATCACTTGGAGATTTGGGGCGGTTTTGTGTTGCTTGTTTAGAGGTAAACACATTAATTGTTCATTAAACAGTTGTAAGGTGGAAGCGTGTACTAATATACAAAAAATGTATAGCACAGTCTATTATGTAGCCAGATATGTCAAATGTGCTCCCGTCAAAAGCAAACAAGCTCAACGCTTGATATTGTGGAAACAGCAGTACATTAGATTGAATAAACCTTCCTTTTGATTTGAAATCGCTGCTTTGTATAGCCTTCAGATTTTAGTAGACCATTCGCTTTGCGTAGCCTTCCGCTTTTAGTAGGCTGTTCTCTCCCCTCCTGCAAGGCCCAACGAACCCCAATGTGACTTACCTGGTAGGGAATAGAGATGTTCGATATGCGAAAAATTCGAGCCAAGCCGAGTATGCAACTTGTGCTCGAACTCGCCTCGTCGCTTGAAACCATACTCGGAAAACTCTAATCCGGTGAAAATGCAATAACTTCGCCAATTTTTGACCGGTTTTGACGGTCAAATAAACCAAATTCATCGTCTCGATGAGACCTATCCGGTGGTGCAAATTAAAAGTCACTACCTCAAACCATTCTAAAGTTATTTTAAAAAAATTGAAAACCAGTTGTGCACGTTGGCCCACACAATCCGTTAAGGAGCATCTAACTTGTTATTACACTAACAAATACGAAAGACACTTGCAAAGCAAGTGTGTTCACAAATACTCAAACTCTGCTCGATACTCGATTGTTCTGTTGCAAACTCGGCTCGAATTAAAATTATTCTCCTCGCACAGCCCTAGTCGGGAAGGATCAAGACAAGAAACTGAACATCAAGTGGAATCTGGAGCATGGAGATCATCACGGTGATGGTAGAATGCAGGAGGAGAGAGAACGGCCTGCTAAAAGCGGAAGGCTACATAAAGCGAATGGTGTACTAGATCAGGAGGCTATCTGGAGCAGCTATTTCGAATCAAAACAAACCAAAAAACGGGAGATCGTCATGTAAGCAGAGAGAAGCAGTTGAAAATTAGCTAGATAATGAATAAGTGCAGTGTGAAAATGAGCATCAGCTTGCTGGAAGTTTTTCCGATGATTTTGTATTAATTACATTTAATACAGTTTAACAAAGCACTTCTGAAAATATTTTAACTTTAGTACAGTTATTGTCACTAAACAATTTTGTAAAACGGTCAAAGATTACAACAAGGAAACTTTCATTCGCACAACCGCGAAAAACAACATTTTCACAAATTTCTGACAGTTTATACGGAGGTTGTGAGAATGAGCGTTTCGTTGTTGTAAACTTTACCGTTTTCCCATTATTTGAGTCTCTCACAGTATAATGTGTTTGCGTGTTTTTAAAACAATTTTGTACGTGCTTAATTCTAAATCAACGACCAACTAAATAACTTTCACATTGTGGCGTCTTCGTTTTTTCAGGTGGTCATAATTTTGCCTTTTGGTAACATAAATACCTTTGGAAACTCGTATGCAAATTAATTGGGGTAAATACAAAGTATAATAATTACAGGTATTAGCATGTTTCCTTTTTTTTTACGCTTAGATTTCAAAGTAAAGGTTATTTACCGTTCCAATATCCTTGCAAATTTTCAAGTCAGGTTTATTGTGGAGTTGGAGGGGCTCAGAACGACTGTCTTCATCAGGCTACCACATCACCGCTTACTTCATCGTGATCGTTCGTCTGCTGCTATCATTCGTTGAAACGTGGCACGAGGCCATAGCCTCTGTAATTTGCAGGCCAGTGCACCACTTCTTCCGCAGCAACTTATTAAACTCTCCTCTCAGCAGGAACTGAATGTTTGGGTTTGACACTGGTCAGTGGTGCACTGGCCTGCAAGTTACGGGGGCTATGACCTCGTGCCGCGTTCCAACGAACTATCACGACGAAGTAAGCAGTGATGTGGTAGCCTGATGAATACAGTCGTTATGAGCCCCACCAACTCCAGAAAAACCTGACTGTCGAAAATTTGCAAGGATATTGGAACGGTAAATATACTTTACTTCAAAATCTAAGCGTAAAAAAAAAGAAGGAAACATGGACTCGAATTTTCAAAGTAAGTGATGTGACATTTTTTAATTAGGTGACAGCATCCAGTGACAAATAATGATTGTACCCAAGTTAAAAGTTTTAAACGCTGGTAAACTGTGATTTGACGACGTTATTTCATTAGTTTCATCTATACTTACGAAGGTTAATAATAATAATAAGTTTGTTGCAAATGCAACCGGATTGGCAAGAACCTGGTGGTCACTAACTGCCATCCGAAGTTAAAACAAAAAATTAAAAATTAAAAAAGTTTAGGAGTTTAAAAGTTTAAAACAAAGACGATGGCCCGGCTGCAGAGGTAGGGTAGATGGTATTGAGTTGTGATCATGAATGCCTTACCAGCAAGGTGAGATAGCATCGCCAAACGTGAGGGACAAGTGAGGGAAAAAGCTGTATCATTGTCAATGTTTCGTGAATATAAAAAATAATGCATCACAGTTTAAAGCTTAGCCTAAACCAATTGTCAATATTAATCAAGATAATACGAACAAAAATTATAATAAAGCTATACTAACCAGGAATGACATGACCAGGAACAAGCAGATATGCAAGTACTCGATCTTCTTTACATGCATTCTGTGGTAATATTGTTAACTAGATTGTGTCTATTTCTACCCTGTAGGCGATTCATTGGTTAGTAGTAAAAGAACCCCGAGCCGTTCCTCAGCATCTACAAATGGCGTTGAATGCCGTTCATGCCATTTTATGGAACCAAAGCATTGCTGGGGTAATAGGTCTGAGGGATCACATGACGTGGGTGTGTTCAGCTGTTGGTAGTATTCATAGAGTTATGACATACGGTGAGTGAATTGGGATAGCATAAAATTAAGTTGTTCGTTCATTTTGTTGACCTATGCTAATGCTTCTTTGCTTTCTGTATACATATATATATATATATATTAGTGTTGCAAAGCGAGTCGCTCACGTCACTGCCAACATCCGGCATGCGCCGTTGTTTTGCGGATACAGAATTACAGCGAGCCGCTCAAGCATGCGATCAAGCTGCCGAACTAGTTCTTTGGTTGGAGGCAGTCCAGGAAGCACCGCAGACGACTCATCGGATACCTCCTTTTTTGGAAAGGCCACTGAAGAGCATTATAGTTGGTACGCAGCACTGACACATCTTTCTTACAACATAGTATCCTAGTAACAGGTGATATAGTGTGATTAAGCTGATACAGCTGGTTAAAGATGTACCGAACCGATCAGCCTGATTTTATGGTGATGCACTAGATTTCTCTATGAAATGATCTGATCAATAGGCCACAAAAAATAAATACATTGTTTCTCGTGTTTGTTTCACCCCTTTTTATTCAATCCATTAGAAGTTGAAAAAAATTAGCACTGTGTCAAATTGGGAAAACTTTCTTTGCTCTCCAGTTAGCCAGTGATGCAGCTCGTTCAGTTTTATTACCTAAGCAGCTTACAGTGCAACTATGGGCTGGATGTTAAACATGGTACTGCAAAGCAGGTACAAAACTAGTCGGTTCGCTAGTTAAACTCATTAGGCGAAGCCGAACTGTAACAAGACAGGGCTGGTTAAGATCGTGCGGTATTTCATGCATTGACCTATATAATATTTAAAAGTAATAGAGAATTGAAAATACTGTAGCGGTTTTTACTCAGAAAGTTCATCTCATGAAAACAAAGTTCAGGAACAATACCGTAATACGCACAATTTCAGAATAAAGAATACCATTGCCAGCAATCCTTGCAATTTTTCGACAGATTGGGAACGTCTGTCTTCATCAGGCACTACTACAATCTTGAAAACTACTTTCTACATTTTCCCCATTGTTTGAACAATGCATTCCAAAATGGCGTGCCCTCCGGTAGTTGTTAGGCTTACGGTCCCACTGACCTCTAAGCGTACTTGAAAATTCTGCTCTCAGGAGAAAACAGATTCCCAAGTTTGAGGACGGTGTGTGTTCATAAGGAATGCCTTCTCCCCAATCAAATATTTATAATATATAGATGAAATATATTGAATATATAAATCGAATAAAAATTCCCTCAAAAAATAAATAAACTGGCACACTGCATCATCAACTGCATCATCAACTAAATTTGTTTAAATAATGCTAGTTACCCAACAACCAAAGAAAAGGTGCTTATCTAGTCTCTCCACCGTTGTTGGTGATGTAACAATGTTCCCCATTACTTATCGTTTTGGCGGGAACAATCACGGTGATTAACTTACAGTAGTGGTAGGGTTTTTACGCATTAAGCCATATATCGGTGGTCAGCGGTCGGTGCAGGGGTATACCAGTTTGCATTGTGGAAGAGTAAAATGAGGATTACCATAGTTAAACTGTTGAATATTACAAACGCGATTTAGTTTCCTAAGGAGACAAAACACTGGGTAAGGGTAAAACCGAAAAATTCAATTCACCGTCCAGCAAGTTATGACAAAGTAGCTATAATGAAGTTAAGCATTTTGGATAATTAAAAACTGCTTTTAATTTTGAAACTCTTTTTTTTTTTTTTTTTTTTTTTGCTTTCTTCAGGGCTAGCTCGTTTGCCACCGGTCAACAGTTATTCACGTACTCCACCAGTTGTTTGGCAAATGGGATGGTCTCCCGATTTTGGCGGCACACCACGAACAGTGGTTCCTCCTTTACCTATAGAATATTTACAAGAGCGTGAAGTTCTTCGACAGTTTATATTTCGAGTTAATGCACTAGGTAATTGTAAATAGACTGATCAACGTTGTGCAAAAGCATGGTACGACGTAGTGATTATTCAACAAAAACATTTCTTTAAGGCTGGACAAGTCGTCAACAGTTTGAAGAAACGTGGATGGCACTTCTTGGTGTATTAAGTGCAACACCGATGAGTGATGGATCAAGCGTAGAGGTAGGTATTTAAGCAGTGCCATTTATGATACTGTACATGTTCTTGATCAGAAAGTCAACTTTTCACGCATATTTGGAAACCTGTACTGTGGTCGGTAATTCTGGCCAATGAAATACACCTGTAAAAATAAAAACTTGGGAGCCTGAACAAAAGGCATCCAGAATTGTTGCGTAACCCCTTTGTAGCACCAAATGGCATTCAACATAATTTATGTTTACGCGTTTGTCTTTTATTTCCCTTAGGAGGAGCTCGAACGCATTCAGACTAGCTGTCTAGCAGTCAAATGCATCACAGCTCTCTTGCTGCAAACGTTGCTTTTGCCACAACCGGGTAATCCACAGAATAGTAGCTATCTACATCAGAAAAGAGATAAACCACTTGCTTTTCTACACACAAGGTGAGTCATTCCTTTTAGTCTGTGTTTCCCACATGTAAAAAAATTAACAGAGCCTCCATTTGATTGATGTTCAAGCAACCTGTACAATATAAACTCTCTGTAGTGATACCTAATGAGTCTTTGGAATTGTATTGTGTTATCGGGGTTATTGTTATAAAAGGAAAAAAACTTTATAATTATATCGTTATAAGTTAATTTAATTGTGGCTTGATTATACTGTAGTAATAATTAAATACAGATGTATTTACTTAAAGTATTTATAGCGAGGTAGAATATGTAGCTCGGGATCAATATCCTATTGTTGTGCTGCGTTTATTTTTATAAAGGATATTGTTATAAATGTGTTTTTTTAAACATAGGAGTAGTGACAATTTGACCGTTTTTTGGTATCATTGTATCATTGTAATGAGGTTATACTGTAATTAAGACACACGCTAGTGTGTCGCCCGCTAAGATTCAACGATAACATTAATGTTCGTCTATCCGTCTGTGCTAACATTATGTCCGTCCTAAAATAGAAATGAGCATGGCGACCACTAGACACTTGTCTTTACAACTAAGGCAGTTTCACTGTTTTTAGGCATCTGAGGCTAAATGACAATGTGACAGAAAAGGATGAAACTTCATTTGATCGGGAGACGTTGGTCACCTAACAACACAAAAGTCATTATTAGTGACATAGCTTAATGTTTTCTTGTTAAAAAAAACTATGAATAATGTTGATATTTGCCTAATTACTAGCAGCTACCTATTACTAGTTTCACGAAAATAATTTCTTCCATGTGGTGAATAAGCTTACATTTTGCAGATAACTGTAGTTCTAACTGTGGAACGTGCCTTTCGGTGGTTTGGGAGTTAGAGGAAGCATAAATTCAATTACCATTTAACTTCAATACTATTTTAAGAGCATAGTTACCACATTTTGATTTTCAGTAATACAACAATGCACAATATATTTGGCATACAACAATGAACACGAAGATGTGAGTAAGTAGCACGGCAACAACAGCACGAGTGAAGAATTTTTGCTTTTCCCCCATTTCTAAATAAGGCGAGTTTGGTGAACTTCTCAAAGATTAAGACACACTTAAATCTATTAAGAAAAAAACTCAATGTAAACGTTAATATTGGTTTGTAACAGCGTGCTTAAAAACAACTTGTTTTGATGTGTAAGGTAAGGTTTAACAGAACCAAAGTCAAAATAGCAAAGGAACACTAATAAGCTTTCCTGTAAAGTTGCAGATAACACAGTGTTGCTGAAGTATTAAATCCATGTGAAACCTGACTGCTGTCTTCAAAATGAAACTAAAGTCGAAAAAAAGGGACCATAAAACTGGATTGGCTTTTCCATATACGTTATCTACTCCAAACAAAACTTTTCAACAAAGTTTTGTAAAGTTAGTCCCACCGACTAAGACTTCAAACGTAAATGAAATATTGAAAATTGCACCGTAAGTAGTTTTCATGTATTTCATTTAACCTTCAAACTGTTACTCGGTTGGATTAACTTGGCGAAAGCGCTTGTCATTTGATATCACGATTTCAAACAGCTGACAAGCTTGGCGGGAATCATTAACAAGTTTTGTTTTGGGGGTAGATAAAAGAATGACTGTAGTGATTCAAGCAACCTGTAATATGTACGATTGCTAAAATGATTTATATTAGCTGAACTGATATCGGCTGATACGCTGATCAGTAAACCGGTAGCCAGTCAATATTGGGATTGTTGTCGGTCACTTGCAAGCCGTTTATTGAAACTACTTCTGATTGCCTCTTGTTTGTGTCATTAGTAACCCAAATGGGCACAGCATTCTCCCAGCAGCTGCTTCAGTCACCCTCAGTTTTGCTAGAAAATTGTCCCTCTCCATCCCAAGATAACCGTTACTTTTGAAAAGGACATTACTTTTATTTATTTAATTTAATTTAACCCTTTAACTGCTGAATTAATTTTCTATCTCCACAAAAGTAGGGGTAACCTGGACGGGACTCGAAATAGCAATTTGAAGGAGCTTTTTAACTTCAGGCACACGCATCTACCAACACGGCCACGGCCGTCTCTAGAGTCGGCTTGTTAAGGGAACCTAGTATTGTTGTCGTTTCTCCATTGTTTGCCATCTCGTGCATACTTTGGACTCTGTTTTTAGGACTCAAAGCTGTGCTTGTGTTTTTGGCGAGTATACTCGTCGCCTGCACTTAAGGGTTAACTCAGGCCAGATGTGGTAGGCCCACAGTACACCTTACAGGGGTGGGACAGGACAGGTGTACTGGGTGACACATTACAAGTTACATGAAAAGAAAAACAAAAACAGCAGGAGCACAATAAAAACCACAGTCGGCCAAATCCTAATTTCCCAACAGGACATTGTGCCACACGTCGAGAGTTTGTGCCCGCTGGTGCGCGAAGTGGGTCACAGCCTCAACAAGTAAGTTGGGCGATGCCAGGATCCGTAATCGGAAGCGCCAGACGTGATTCCGCCTAAGGGCAGCAAAGGACGGGAGATTGTTTTCCGCCATAATCTGGCTAGCACTATACCATGGTGGTCTTCCGTGAAGTCTTTGAGTAGCATTGTTGTAGCATACTCTGTAACTTGTCCATTGTGGCTTTATTGTAGTCAGTCCAAAGACAGCATGTATACAAATTGGTCCAATGAGCCCGAAGCAGCGGTTCTTAACAAACCCACTACAGGTCCCAAACTTAGCTTTCAGGCTATTGCCAGTAACACACACATTAGTTTGACAGTTTCCTTTTTTTTTTTATTAACGCAGCAGTTATGATTCTGTAAATTATTAAAAGTTTGAAGATGCAAACTATCGGTTTCCAAGATACTCTTGGTGATAGGTTTGACATATTAGCAAGAATTTATAGGGTTGGGGAGGAGAATTTGTAACTCTAAAAAGTCCCTATTGAAACACATTAGATTCATTCCTATTAGTTCTGCCCGAGTTTTCATGGTGCGCTATATGTTCCATCGGATAATATTTGCTCATTTTTCAACCCTGATCTAAAGTAAACTAAATTAAAACTAAGCTATACGAAATAATAATTAAAAACAAAGAAGTTTCATTTAGTTCAATTTTAGGCTGGAAACTGAGTGACAATTCCCACATAAAACACATGGTGCCCTCTATAAACTTAGATGGAACTAATCGGAATGGACCTAAGATGTTTCAGTAGGAGTCTCAGTAATAAATTCTTTCCAACCCTATAAATTCTTGGCATTAGTCATTGAAATGTAAAATCATTCAGTAAACCATTCAGTTTGGAACTGTCGGCTTGGTATAGGTGTATGCTATAAAATGATACATCCTTATCGATACGCGTCGGAACAATTTTAAGCAGGAAAAAGTACACAATGTCACAATTGGAAGAAATACTATTCCTCTTGAATTTTTGGTGGTATAAACTGTGTAAAGGAAGTCAAATACACATTTGCTTGAAACAATTGGAATTGCACATTAGAACAATTGTTCGAAAGTTCAGGAAAAATTACGCACAATTTCAGAACACAAATACCGTACCAGTATTCTGCAAATTTTTGACAGACTGGTCACTCGTCTGTCTTCATTAGGCACTATGATTGCTAACACTTTTTCTTACGACATCGTCTCCATCGGAATCACTTTTTGAACTTAGCATTTGCTCACGGCTGGTGCAGCCTCCCGTATTTGTTTGGCACGTTGTTCCAACAATTGGACAGCCGCTCGGTAAATTCTTCTCTCAGGAGAAAACATATTCCCGGGTTCGAGGGGCCTTGTGTGTTCATAAGTGTTGCGGTTTTTCTAACGTGCTGTTGGATTCCCAGTGATTCCAGTCCACGGAGGTGTCTATCAACAAGGACATTTGATTTAAGCAACGTGGTATTTTTTTCCCCATCCAATTTTATGCTTTCTTTCCATGTGGTGGGTGGCGATGCTGTTTTCATTTACTCCACTGCGTGTGTCATCCATATGCCGCTTAACCCTCATGCGGACTCCCTTTCTCGTCTTATCGATGGAAACCGATAAACACCCTCCCTAGGATTCTGTATCTTGGAGAGAACATCACTTTGGCCTGCATCATCTCCCCTACACGCCTTATTCGTTATTTTCTCACTCGTTCCTTTGAGATATGTCAGTCCCACTCTCTTCCTTTCATCTTCATCTTCTCTTGGTGCTGCCAAATCTTTCTTGTCGTGATGGGTTTTCACCACTTTCTGTATTATTTTGGACAGGAGCCCCGGTGGGTATCCAACAGACAAGTGTCCAGTCTGTTGAAAATTTGCATTTTCAACACGACGACTCAGACTTCCTACACTGGCTTATCGACGTTCTCGCGGAGATCTTATCTTTGCATATAAGACTGTTAACTCTAATAAACTACTTGAAAAATTTTGGCTTGTTGTCACTGATGAAACCACGTAGCTAAGGTTGTGAAACAACGTTGCCGGACATCATTACGACAAGAGCCATTTGCTTTCAGAGTGTGCAACCTGTGGAATAAGCTACCGGCGGAAGTTGTGAAAGCCCCTTCAGTGCTCACATTCAAAAAACGTCTTGATATTGTGTTACCCACCTTTATACCACCCTACGAATACAAAAATTGGTAGTAGGGAATACTCGATGCCATAAGCCAGCAGGCTTTCTGTCGAATTTTCTTTCAAATTCAAATTCAAACTAGTATAGTATTTGTGTTCTGAAATTGTGCGTAATATTTTCCTTAACTTTCGAATTTTTAAAATGAACTTTCAAAGTAAGAATCGCTGCCGTATTTTCAATGGGGCAATTGTGCGTAAATACTACAAAGATGTTCTAATTATATCATGTAGGTGTGGTAAGAAGCTCGCAGTAGTTCGAAATATTGTGCATCAGAAAGTGCAAGATCTGGTTACTCATGAACCGTTTGAAAGCAACACTTTGTTGGTGGTAAGGGAGCTGTATGGTGTTAATTTGGAACGGAAGGTATCGCCGAACAAGTATGGCTTTGGGCAGGTGAGTCAAGTTAATTTGTTCTAGATTTACTAGCACGCCTAAAATAATTTTAGACACATGTATTTCTTGCTGACAGGTTGCTTTGGAGTATTTGTGGACAGCCATTGGCACACTGGAGGAAAATATGGAGGAGACTGGTGCTGCACTATACGGCTCATCAGAATTTCATGAACGTGAGCAGTGTTTGGCTGCAAGTGGACTCGATATCCATTCCTGCCTCCATTTCCTTCTTGATCTTTATTCTCAGTGGATGGCTTCAAATACAAACCCGCGTACCCCTTTGTCACTATTGATGGAGGCGACTCGTTCTGTAAGTATTCGTGTCAGCCTAGCTCCGATTTACTGTTGATGTACACCAGTGTGTCGTGCTACTTAAACTCTTCGTAAATTCTGTTTATAGCAACAGATTGTTTTGCCTTGTACGTACATCTGCTGAAGTTGTTTAGGGACTAAGAGGGACAATTTTTGCAGGAAGTTGTTCAAATCTTCATAGAATGGGTAACATGTTGTTCAGTTTAACTGAATTTATGAAAATGAAAGAGTGTGGATGATCACTTGGTTATAGCTAGGTCTTATTAGCGTATTAATTAGTATAGCTAGCTCTTTTTAGTATAGTAAATAGTATAGCCTGCTCATAGTAGTGTAGCATAGTGGGTTATAGCTAGCTCTTAGAGTAGCTCGTATTGTCATTAAGTTTGTCAGAATTATTAATTGTTCATTGTAGCATGGCTTAACTGACACTGGCTCACCTCATGGATTCCAGATGTGTTACACTGGTTCAAAACTATAATTATTTGTTGATTTTTGGATGGTTCCAGAATCCCATGGGTATTGGTGTCGAACAGCCTTAATATTATCAAGCCAAGTGTTGTCACAACGCTGCATCATCGAAATCGGATCAACTTGGCTTACAGTATCAATTAATTGTTGTTTTTATCGATAAATTTGTCAAAAATTTACTGAATGGTATGTGATGTTCTAATACATCATTTAAATTGGTTTATTGCGAGTTTTCAAATGGTGCTAATCATATATCCGTAGCTTTAAACGATGCACAACAGCTAGTCAGTGCCAAACGAGGACAGCTGTCATTTGGCCGTATGATTAAGCTTGTCCATTTGTGTGATACACGCATAACAATGCCGAGCAGTCTCATGCACTGTAGTTGTTATCAAGCAAAAACCGATGATAAAGCTGGAAATAACTCCCAAAATCCCATAGTCCTCTTGCAAAGCCATAAAATAACTTCTCTTCAATTTTTGTCCTTAGTTTCAGTTTTCGTACTTAATTTTCCTAAGACTATTGAGTGTGTATTGGACAGCTATAATAAATGCATGCTGCCAAAACATAATGCTGATAAAGTATTGTAAAGGAGAGGTAAAGAAATGGAAAATGCATTTTGAAATTGTGATTGTCACGTTTTTTGAGTTACCTAATTATGTTTTTGTAAAAGTTAATTTGTCTCTGTATTGTAAGGTGATCCAGTTGTCAGATATCTTTACGGAACGTGCCCAGTTTGAATGGATGCTGGATACCCTTACGGAATTGCATCGTACCCACCCTCCCGAAGACGAAGTCATGGCTGCCCACCTCATCATTGGCATCTGTAAAGCAGCTGCTGTTGTTGGGATGGTAAGTTGAAATGGTTGCTAGAACATGTGCAGTATATTCGGCCAATATTGCTCATTGTTTAATCGTGAGATACATGGGTGTACCGTATGTGTTAATAGGACCAAGAAATGGCAGATAAGCTCAAGAAGATGGTAGAATGGAGCCTGAAGAGTGCGCATCTACCTACTCGCATCACAACGCTCTACAGTTTACTCCATCTACTTGAGCAAGGATCAACGGAGGAGACGCTTCTTTTCCTGGTCGTGGCCATGGATTATGTAATCAAACACATTGATCCTCACATAGGGTACGAGATATGATAATTGATTTATGAATTACATATGTAGAACCCCTGTTAACCAAATACTTCTATTTAATGAATGCCCATTTTACAGAAAAATTCAGACTATTAAGTTCTTAGACATTAATGCAACGTCGAGATAGTTTTGTTTCAGTTTCTGAGGCCAGTTTGATTTTGCACTTGTCTTAAATGTTGAAGCACATTTCCTAAACTCAATATCCTACTGAAAATATCCAACTAAAATAAAAGTGTAATTTGTTTGTTTTACGTGTATCTTTGATTATCCAAACGATGGCATAGCCATGTCGGCTTGAAATAATTACAATTACAGGTTTATTTTATGGCCCGTATACATGATGCTAAAATAGTTGAGCAGCTCCAAGTATGGTTAGATAGCAAAGCAGTGCAGTGAATGGATAGAGGAGAGGCAGGGGTTGCCAGTCTGGTGCCAGAGATGAACTGGCCCTCCTCTACTAATAGTCATATACAGTAGACAGCAACACTGTATGTTCCATCTTCCCAACAACAGTACTCATAGCCCCATTACTTGCAGGGCTGTTATGTTAGATGACGGATCGATGACAATTCAATATTTACAGTGATAGGTAGTTAGCACAACTATGATAACAGATGCTAGTGACTGAATTCTGGGCCTCATTGATTGCATTAAATCCCCGACTCCGTCACGGCTCCATTTGTTGCTGTAAATCAAAAACTCAAGCTCTTGCCACGTTGATTCCGCCTTCTATCGATTTAGACTCAAGGTCAACAAAGAACGACTGGCCCTTAGCCAGAAAATGTGTGAGTGTCAGCAAGCAAATTTGACCTGCTGCTTTTTGTAATGAGCAAAGAATCAATTGTTCAGGCATAGTGCTTTTATTTTATGTAATGTTGTGTTAGTCTTACCTCGCAGTATCATACAGGGAAGGGTTACTATGAACTCTTTAATCGAACTGAATACTACCTGGCGATGCCACCTTGTGATGAGTTCATGCAACAGACGCAAGCATTCGAATTTTTCAAAGTTACTCTGATACGCAATTCATACCTCTGCACCGACCCTGAGTCTGTCGCTGCCATTAAAAGGATGTAGCCATGCCTCCTCTAACTTGTAGGGCAAGCTTCGGGAGCCATGATTTGTCTACAAATAAGCCATCCCAGGCCATAATTTTAGGGTGAAAAGTATAAGCGCCTACATTAGCCACAAAATTGTAAAAATCATGTAATGAAGCTTTTATGTGCAATTTGTTGTGTTAAAATCAAATCAAATGTACCTATTTTGTGGCAATAGAGTTTGTAGCACTAGGCCTACCGAATTTATGAAAAAACTTCATGAACAGATACAACAAAACCACCGCGAGAATCGAGTGAACGTCAGATGACGTTCCGTGGCCTCCCAGGAATGTTTGGTGAAGACTTCATGACATTCATAGTCACTAAGGGTGACCATTACAGGGCCTTTCCTGATACAAAAGGAAAATAATAATTCGAAAAATAAGTAAACAACACGAAGATAATAATAATATCTTACACCCCATTACCCTCATCTATCTTCTCGGTAAAAACATCAATAAAAATCAAAACTGCAATTAATAAGGCTCCTGAATATGTTAACCTACCGCAACCCTCGGTCCTGATTAGTTTGAATAACTTCATGTCCATCCAAACATACTTCCCTTTAGTTTGTGCTATATATCGTTTGTATTGCTGCTCAATATCGTAACTTTCACTTGCAAGAAGCTTCGTTAGCTCACCACCGGCTGGCATTCCTGATCACTTCCCAGCAGGCTTCATCACCCATCCCTCATAATTGTTTGAGCACCCGACCGAGACGGTCAGATGTCTGCTCTGCCACATGAAATGCTGCCTATGGCTTCTCAAACCTTTGAAAATGTTCTCAGCTCGCAAACAACGGGATGTGTACTCTCACCAGAAAACCCCTGTCCAGAAATATAGATCGTGTCATTTTGAAACAACACCCGAGAAATTTTTTTTTACTTATTTGAAATTTAAATTAAGAGCATCTTACTCACGTGGCGAAAAATGGACCAGAAAAGGTCTTCCAATGCCCAAGGGCCAGTAAATCCGCTTCGTCCAACTTGGATACCTACTCTAGAATTACTACACCCTTCCCTTGAATGTGAATATGCCACTCCCCTTCCGTGCCCATTAATACCTCTCTCCCGTCTGTGTTCCTTAATACCCCTCTCCCTTCCTGTCCATTATTGTAGTGATCACAGACTTGATTAATGTTTCCATAGACACAGTGTAGGGCGAAATTCAGGCACTCTGGATGAATTTATTATTGTAGGTAAAGATATTGTGCAAGAAGCACTCGTCGAACGCTAAGCCACAAAATTCAATATGGCGGCCGCCGTGCTGACATTGAGAGATCAACAGTTGTACAGACTGCTACATCGTGCAATCAATGGACAAAGAATGATCATTTTCAGAGACATTATGTTTAATTTGATTTACACTCATTTTCACCAAGTTCAAGATATTAGATCTTCCCAAACTCGATCTCCCAATATCCAGCGAATCTTCGACAGCTTTAGCAAGTTTGGTGGTATAACTGCTTCACATCTGTCTTCATCGGGCACTAAGTTTCAGTCCGTTCTCCGTTTTCAACTACATCTTTGTTTTGCGTTTTGAATAACGGTGCCTGTCTTAGCCTCCCATATTTATGATGTTGTTCGATCCAATGCGTTTCTAGGTGCGTGCTTACTAAATGGCTAATGGTGGGATACGATGGCCCTTGTAAATTCATTAACTTCTTATGCTTTAAATACAGATGCAAACTTATTTATGTTGCCTTTTGGACTTATATGTCAGACTGCCTGAGCGGAGAATCGAACCCAGCACCTTTGAAACCATAGGAAAAAATAGCCGTGTCAGTCTGGCTCAGCGGTAGGACCTTGGCCTTTGGTTTCAAAGGTCCTGGGTTCGATTCCCCGCTCAGACAGTCTGACATATAAGTCCAAAAGGCAACGTAAATAGGTTTGCATCTGTATTTAGTTTCTTGTGAGCCTTTGGCTTTCCCGTCCTTAATCATTATTTCACATTTAAGTGTTCCATTCGTTTCACTCGGAGTATGGCGCGGCAAATAAGCGTCTCTCCAGTGGCGATTGGAAAGTGTTTGTTTGTATGTATATATGCATGTGTTAAATGCTGCCTATGAACGTTTCCTTTTAAGGCCGTGTCAGTCTGGCTCAGCGGTAGGACCTTGGCCTTTGGTTTCAAAGGTCCTGGGTTCGGTTCCCCGCTCAGGCAGTCTGACATATAAGTCCAAAAGGCAACGTAAATAGGTTTGCATCTGTATTTAGTTTCTTGTGAGCCTTTGGCTTTCTCGTCTTCTTGTGCTTTCTGGTGTGTTCAACAATAGCAAGGAAGGGACTCTAGTCCTCGTAGAGTGCGTCACTTCTGTTGTTAGAAATTAGGATCGTCTCGGTATTTTTCCAGTCAATCAGAAGTTTCGTTTCCATGCAGTGGGTGGCTATGCTGCTAAGCAGAGAGTTTTGGTAAGCAGAGTGGTTTAGTAAGCAGAAAGGTTAGCACGCACCTAGAAATGCATTGGAACGAACAACATCATAAATATGGGAGGCTACGACAGGCGCCGTTATTCAAAATGCAAAACGAAGATTTAGTTGAAAATGGAGAACGGACTGAAACTTGGTGCCCGATGAAGACAGATGTGAAGCGGTTATACCACCAAACTTGCTAAAGCTGTCGAAAATTCGCAGGATGTTGGAGATCGAGTTTGGGAAGATCTGATATATTGAACTTGGTGAAGATGCGTGTAAATCAAATTAGACATAATGTCTCTGAAAATGTCTTGTTTTTTCATCGTAAAGAACGCCATCATTTGTTTAAAGAATGATCACCGTAATAATGAACACATTGCTATAGTGGGCACATCGACACATCTCCATAGTTCGCCTAGGAGCTATATGATGAGGTCGTTCCTATTGTGGCACATCGACATGTTGCCGTGGCGTCACATCGACATCGTCGTGGTGGCACATCGACACCACTTGGTGGCAGATCGACATGTCACCGTGGCAGCACAGTGACATGTTGCCGTGGCGGCACATCGCTATATCGCCGTGACGGCACATCGACACGTCGCCGTGGCGGCACATCGATATGTTTGCAGCGGCACATCAAAATGTTTGTTGTGTACTACCTCATCGGTTCATCCCATGCGTTCGTACTTTCCTTTTTGCTATTTGGACCTTGCTGACACTTACCTGTTCTCATGTCTAAGTGGTATTGTAGGCTAGGGCCTACCTCTTTTTGGAGTTCTGTTCTGCACATTTATGTACTTGTGCAGACTAGAACTTACCTAATTTGATTTTTATGTCATCAAACTCTTGGTTCATTGATTAGAGGTGCCTTATTCCTAATTTTATGTTACCATAAGCTGTCAGATTTTATGGGGAATTTCTTATAGTTGCTTCCCGTGTGTTACTCATAGATTTTGCTGCATCAATTGTCGTACAGGAACAACAAAATATATGTACTAATCTGTAAGAATAACTCGTTCTTCCCTCCAAGTATGATGTGTTAATTGTGGTGCTCCATTGTCACGTGCAAGATAGTTTTCGACAGTCGCAATTTGATTGAAATCTGTTATTTTTTTGAATACCTAACAAAATATGTTAAATGGTTTAGTGATTGGTAGCAACTAAGTTGCCATACAGGCAACTTACTTACTAGTGTGAAACGTGCTGTGGTTAACCTGACAAATTTCAGGGATGTGAAAATTGTGTTACTTTAACAGCACCAATTGAATTGGGTCTAGATATGTACGTGTTGCTACAAAACACTACACTTACAGAATCATCATTAGTTCATACTACGTGTTAAAAATTTTATAGCAATGGTATAAATTTTATCGCAACATAGTATTAAAGTCCACTTTCTTTAGGTAACTTTAATACCCAACATTCTATCCAAAGTGTTTTCTCGCACTCCCGTCTATTGTGATTTTAAAATTCCTTACATACTATGTAATAAAGACTATTTCTGCCCGAAGTGTTCTTCAGTGGTTTTTTTGTTTCTCTTTAGTTTGAGCAGTTACAGTGAGGAGCATGCGTTAGTAATGTGGAGTCTCGCATTCTTCATACTGGAAAATTTCCACAAGGATATTCAGGAATTAGATTTTGCCCCAAAAGTGTTGCAGGTATGTCTCGTATTAGATGGTCAACTAAGGCTGTACCTGTACCGATGCCAGTACCAGTATGGCGTAGATACCTTGGTACCAGTACCATTACCAATATCCATAAATTTGTGCCATTTCATGTATTTCTCTGTTTAGTTACCCAAGATAAAAAAATCATTCTTGGGAACCTATTAAATTTTTCTTCTTTGATTGCACATGGTGAACATTTTTTTTTTTAAAAGCAATCTTTCTTGAGAAACGGTATCGTAACCTGCATTTTGTTGGTACCGGAATCAGTGTCGGTGACAGATGAAAAAAGTGGTTAACATAATATTAAGTTCTACTTGTACGAACAGTAACAACATCTTGATTGTGTGTACAGATCAGTATCCAGGTAGCCAGTAGTCCCGAAGAAATGTATCCTCTTAGTGTGTATCTAGTCATCATGCATGGACTTGAACGGCTTTTATTAGCAGAGGTTTTGACGGGAAAAGATGCTGAACTGCTTGTGAAATTAAGTGTTGATAGGTACGTTTTCGTTAATAAAACCAGGTTCATTAAAATTGTGCATTTACTGTGTGTATAAAGTACAAAATATCTTCTAACCTGTTCGTGATCGGTATGTGTTGTAGGTTCTCTCAGCAGAATCCTTTACGTGCTCTGGCATCTCTGGGTCTCATGTTGTCATGCATGTATGCAGGTAAGTTAACTTAGTTACGGTAATGAATCAGAATGCAACGTAACAACTAAAGCTTTTATATTGAAACCACTATCAGTTTCATATTCCGCACATGTATTGGCAGTGTTGATGACTACAGAGTAGGGATGTGTGCTATACTCTAAAAGGTCAAGCCGAGCCAAGTATGAAGTTTAACCAAAACTTGGCTCGAGGGCTACCATCCATGCTTGAGAAATTTGATTCCTCTGAAAATATGATTACTTCCCCAATTCTTTAACTAGTTTTCACATTCCAGTATGGAAATTCATTTTTTTTTTTAACTAGAGCTTTCTATTGGTATAGATTAAAAGCCTTGTAAATTGAACTGTTGGAAAATATCTGTTGCAACAATCATTTGGACACAAAACAAACTTGTACTTCGTAAAATATCTTTCTGTTGTGAACTGGACACATTTTTGCATCAATAAAGTGAAAGAAAACAGCATCGCTTTCCAATGCTCTGAAACGGAACACAAAATTGGATGGAATGAGACGAAAACTTTCCGTAAATCTAACTCTAGCTGGGACCTCCATCGTCGAGCTTTAAAATCGCTCTCCGTCCACCACTTTAAAAGCTAACAGGTCACGCCTATGAATTTCCAGCCGGCCTTCTATCCACAGATTAAACACTTGGTAGAGAACCAGCGCACCACGCAGCTAACGCACCGCTAGCAAGCGCACCTGCCTTACAAATATTGGCGGCTCGAGTTTAAATTTGGATGCTAACAATCAGACTAGCAACAACGACGAGAATGTAGAAACTTGAGAACTACTGACAATAATGGCCTGAAGGAGACGTTTATTCATCGAAAATTTGACAAACTCAAAGTTCGCAATGTTTAAATATACTGTAGCATAGTTTTTCCAACATAATGGTATCGGAACAGCGTTCGTTAGGTGGTAATAATTTGTCATAACAAATCTAAGCTGCCCTAAACTTTCCACCCCATGACATACGAGTACACAAAACAAAGTAACCAAGGCCAGCAATGAAAAGCAAGCTTCATGAGGGTACCCTGGGGTTGTTGTTAAGGCTCGGGCTCCAACCCCATAGGATTTGAGACCTATGTTCGCATGAAACTTTAAAAGGTACACTGTTGCGTACATATGGATTGGAAGTGGTTACGGTAGTTTCTTAGTTCTTACACCATCACTGACGGATGCTAAGCCTAAGTGAGATTTAAAGAATATGATGTAGGCACACAAATGGTACGAGTAGGAAATATGTGAAGATGTGTAGGTCGTAATTTTTAACTGATATAACTGCCTGTTGCCGTTATCTTGTGATTAGGCAAAGAAAATGATAAGTGGAGTCCCACAGCCATTACAGCTGGAGTAGAACTTCCAGACACGTACACAACTCCAGCCCCTGATGCTGAATCGCTACTAGTTGCAATGGAGCGAGTAACAGTACTCTTCGATAGGTGAGTGACCAAGTGAAGTTTTCTTACGGTTCCGTCACCGTAAAGATGCCCCTTTCAAAAACTGTTTTTGTTATAGTTGTATGCATTTGATTTTAGGATAAAGAAAGGCTATCCATTTGAAGCTGAAGTGGTTGCCTCCGTCTTGCCCATTTTCCTCATAGACTTTTTCCCTCCATCCGACATTATGAACAAAGTTATTGGAGAATTTATCTCTAGTCAACAGCCTCATCCACAGTTGCTGGCTTCGGTTGTCTTTCAGGTAATGTCTGCATAATTAATTCTGAATGTTAAGTTTGTTATTCTTTTATTCGTGATTGTGTGCAATTAAAGTAATTAACATAATTTAGTACACTAGTCAGGTTCAAAGGATATGCAATGTTGTCATAAATTTACTCATCAGTCAGTCATTCAAGATGGTGATACTCTTCAGTCCATCACAGCGAGACTCACTCGTCAAATAAATACTGGGCTATTCAGTGTTACCATCTTGATTAACACTTCGCCCACACAGCAAATCAAAGTAGATGATCCATTAGGGATGTGCGATACTCGAAAAATTCGAGCCGAGCCGAGTATGCAACATATACTGGAATTTGGCTCGTCTCCTGAAAATGCGATAAATGCGATAACTTCGCCAATTTTTGACCGATTTTGACGTTCAAATATACCAAATTCATCGTCTCTACGAGACCTTTCTGGTGGAGTAAATTAGAAGCCACTAACTGAAACCATTTTAAAGTTATATTCTAAAAACTGGAAAACCAGTTGTAGACGTTGACCCGCACAGTCCGTTAAGCAGCTTCTTAGTTATTACACTAGGAAATAAAAAAAAGACACTTGCAAAATAAGTGCGTTAACTAAACACTCGGAACTCTGCTCGATACTTGGCTTTTCTGCTGCGAACTCGACTCGGCTCGAAATAAAATTATTCTATTCGTACACCCGTATGATCCATTCCTTTAAACATATGCCTAAGTGAGATGGTCATTGGCGAATTGCTTGTCTACAGGCAATACTGTTGCTAGTATAACTTATTGTGTATTTGACTCACTTTCAGTTTCGTTCTTCAGCTGTGGTCATGGTTAGTTCAACAGAAATGCATGGTTGTGAATTTTCGAAAGACCATTGCTTTTCGTCTACAAACAACAAAATTCAGAAATTGTGATGGAGCTCGTCGTGGTTTGCTGTATCTCATGGGGCCTTGGCTTTCTCTTGTGCCTTTGCTTATCCTGGGTCTCGTGACTGAACCAAGTTGGCGTCAAACAGTGTCTGCATGTGTGTGCTGTTGAGTTAAATGGCAGAATAAATCCAAGAAATGATGCCTAAGTCTGGTTGTTAAATTAGGTGGCCCCCAATATAAATGTTGGATTTTGTTATTCGTAAATAAAAAGCTGCGTCTTTTCTAAAATTTACAACCATATATTTCTGTTGAACTAAATGTGTGACAAGTAATGAAGAATGAATCCTCAACCATGGTAAGGAAAATGTTTTACTGAATTTTATGTAAATTGATGATATTTTTACAGGTTTTTGAAAATGTATATCAGCAGTCTCACCAGACACTGATCCAAGAATGGGTTATGCTGTCCCTCTCTAATTTCACACAGAGGTCACCGGTTGCCATGGCGATATGGAGCCTAACATGTTTTTTCATTAGCGCTTCGACAAATTCGTGGATACGATCGTTGTATCCTTTTTTTTTTGCTCTTGTGTTGGGTACGTTTTATGTATTAGTAGTATCAGTAATGGGTTTATCCAGATGTGCTGACTGGGTTAAAACAAAGGATTACAAAACCGGCTGCAGAGGTACATGGACCTTCCCATGGATTGGACTGTTGCATAGTTTGTTGAACACGACAGCAGTGAGTGTAAAAAAATAGTTTGCCCATAGATTGGAAGCATTGGCTTTCTGAAAATTCCCAATAACCTCTTCTTTTACCTGTGAGACAACAAACCATGAAACAAAACCCTGCGCTGGGAAGATTAAATAGCGTGGTGTGCGATACGACAAAAATTTAATAACGATATCAATACTTTCTTGGTGTCGGTAGTAATATTGAAAATCAAAAGTTGGTATTGAATGTCGATAGTATCGAAAGGTTGGCTTAAAACAATTGTATTGTCAAAAGTGTATTGAAGACATCTTGGGACAGAAAATTAATTTCAAGAGCTTATGCTTTCGCTTGCTGAAACCGTATTCGTTTCGCCCTTGTCATTTGCCCTAGCAAGCGTAGCCTAGCTCTCCTCCACAAAGTATTCTCTACTGACGACCCCAAACAAGGGCGAAACGGTCTGTCTAGAGATTTTTGTGGGTGAGAGCTAATTGATATTAAGAGCTATATCGTCATAGATCTGTGTATGGTATTGTTTACTAGCATTTTGGCACGTTTTTAATGGAAAACACTAAGGTTTGTGGCAGTAGTTTGCATCAAATAAACCACAATATCCAACAAGAATGGTGATTACAGGAGCGATTACTTTACAGTTGATTGCGGTCCATATATGGATGCCAATACGTTATTATCATTACATTGCTGCTGCCTTGAATCATGAGCTGCCACTTTGATCTAAACTGTACGCTCGATTGTGGTCACAGTATAACCAATACATCAGGGAAGCGAAAATTCTAAAGCGTGCTGAGACACTCATACATTGGGGCTGCAAAAATCTTCACTCACAATACTACGAAAAGTGTGTTTCATTCAATTAATAATGTATCAGGAAAGCGAAAATCTTAGGGCGTGTCAACTACACTAAGCATTAGGAATAACTGGGGAACATGAAAATCCGACATGAAAATGCAGCTGTAATGGAATTTCCGTTTTACAGTAGTTATTCCTTTAGTTCTTTGCTTTAATCGTTAATTTAATGTTTTGTGGCCAACCTTAGGCTTCCGTAGCTCCCTACCAGGTGGCATCCTTGCTCGCATCCGAGGAGGCATTGCCACCTGTCCTACACTTAATCGTTTGGCACAGTCCAAAGAGGTTGTGTGCTGTTCTACTCGACAAAATGTCCAATCTAATACCTTTAAAGAATAATTTACAAGATCTGGATTGCTCCCATGTAAAAATCCTAAGATGTTGAACGTGCGAAGTCCGTGTAAGCCCATGCAACATTTGCCTTCAACACTTCTCTAATCTGAAATTGTAAGTATCGAGAAAAGATTGTGTAAGTTGTTAAGCCTCGTCTGATTCATGTAAGTTCGATGTTGACCCCAATTATATTTTATTGACGAAAGACCTCAATTTAAACTCGACTGCTGTTTTAACCCCACCGTTGGACCCATTTGGAGTAGGCTCGGGCCCTTCAGCCTTACCTGTCGAGGTTATGAACTTTATTACCTGCACATTAGGCACTTTAATGGGTGGTTACATCTCTGAAGTACAGTCTACCACGCAGGACGCAATTAAAAGTCAGGTACGACAAGCAATAACCGCTTACAACGTGTCCCAACCCAATATGGCGGCGAGAAGTAGTAGCAAGAAATGACTTTGACCTCAATCGCGTGCCCCAGTTTGTTCAATCCCTTCCTTGTTGCGGGAGCAGTTCATCAAGCATGACGTCTTTGTTGGCCACGAATTCAGTTCCGATTCGGCAAGAAACTGCCTGCAAAATTCCTTCGACACCCTTTGTGCCAGTTTAGGAATAGTTTTCCTATAAGACGGATTGTTCGCCAGGACGGATACACGGCAGCATGGGACTCCTTCAGCGGAAGTAAACCTACTAGTATGGGCGATGGTGCCAAGTCCAGCCAGGACAAGTCAGTGTGTTCGTTTAGTTATTCTAGGCAGGCAGGAGAAATTTAAGCATGAAGTTGAAAAAAATCGAGTAAAACTTGTTCTAGCTACGGCGTGCCCCAGAAAAAGAAGGAACTCGTCCATCCAAATTGTCCATTGGCGTCTCTAGCTCTGGTATGAACCGAGAAGAGGGTGATACTCATCCATGTGGAAAGGGTTATAAAAATTGAAATGTGAGTTCAGGTGAACCCCCTATGCTAGGAGACACTCCTAATTAATTGGCACATTGTACCAATTAAATCTAGGCCCTCTAGACCTAGACATTTGTCATGTCCCCGTGGTTCACAAGAGAGCAATGTCGCTTCATAGCCACTTACTTAGGTCGTCCCGTCGTCGTGATCCAGTTAATGAAGGGATGTTGCGTGTGGTACCAGGCAAGGGCCTTCCCGAGAGAATCTATTCAGTGTTTTTTTTTTTGGGGGGGGGGGGGGGGCGTTGAGTGCCCTACGCCAATGGGGGACATTATTGTGATACGTGTGACCTATTTAGTATGTCAGCTAGGGTATCAAGAAACCATTCAACGATCTGTCTCATCCAGACTGCTGGGGGTGAGGTCAGGGAACGTCCAGCAGTCCAAATACGGTTCGTCCTTTACCTATCAAGGACCCGGCGGTCGCTCCTTTCGCAGAGGTAGGGTGAAGCCTAGGGACTGGGACTTACGTCCCTTGATCCCCCGCTAGTGACTCCAAGAGATGCCCTACCCTATTCACTGGCTGGTGGGGTCAGGCTCAAGTACCATGTTCCATCAGTAGCAAGGCACGGTTACGTCCGTTCATTAGTCACCTTCCCGTCACACTCTCTGGGTCCGCCACCATTGCTTTGCATTCTACCAAGAGACTGACTGCTGGAGGAAGAGGTCGTACAATTCTTGAGGACGCGTCATCCCTAGAGAAGAACTGGGGCACGATCTTCAGTATTCTCTTGTTCAACGCGTTCCTGCAGAATGAGCACTTCCAACCAAATAGAGAAGCTTGCGTCAGTCAGAGAGTCTCTCCGACATGACGAGCACAGTTTCCATGGTAGAAGATGCCTACCTCCACTGAGGTTGGCGCTGATGACTCTGCTGTCGACGCGCCATTAAGCTCTCCCCCCTACATCCACGCAACCCTGCACCCGGCCATCTTCCATCTCCTGTTGGCGTACCTACCACTTTTAAAGCAAATCCGTTCGGTCTCAGCACGGCGCTCCATGTGTTCACGTCAGTCCTGGCATGAGTAGTGGGGTTTCTTCAACATACTGTCACGTCCACTCTCACGCTTACTTCCACGACTGACGGTTCCTCAACCTCTGCCCACAGAATCTCCTCTGGGAAGTTCTGCCTGTCCTTTTTCATGAGACTGGTTCTAGGCATCAATGCAGCGAAATCAGACTTGCTCTGATGCAGACATTCTTTCTGGGGGCGGAAATTCGACTTGTCCACCATCTGATATGTCCGTCGTCAGATAGGATCACAAAGCTGATCTCGTGATTAGCTTCCCTTCGGCACCAAGATTCGACATCTGCCATAGACTTGGAAATGGTGATAGTTGACATGGAGCAACACTTGTGCCTCTGGGTACTTGGAGAACAAGGCCCATGCACTGGTTCAGGAGAGACAAGTGGTCCCACAGGTCTCCTGGGAGGACGTGATCCCCCTGGTCAATCTGCTGGACTTCTCTGCTGTGGTGACTACAAGAACACAGCCCAACCGTTCACCCCCCGCCCCTTACCCGGATCTTCTGCGCTTCTCGGATGCTTCAACCTGTGGCTCGGATGGACACCTGGGTGTCCACGTGGTTTCAGGGACTTTGTCAGAAGGGAAAAAGGAGTCTTCACAAAACACCTTAGAAGTAAGTGCTGTTGTCCACTCTGTGAGGACCTGGTCGACATTTATGACAGGAAAAGTAGTGGCAGTCATGTCGGACAATACCGTGACAGGGGCTTGTGTGCTGAGGGGGGGACTGGACTCACTCTTGCACCCTGATGGATGAGGTTTCCAAGACGTTCAACCTTGGTGTATCACTTGATTCTATTAGCCAGAGTTGCAGGGAAATTGAACGTCCTGGCTGAAAAACTTTCACAAACGGACAAGGTCTCCATAACTGAATGGATGTTATGCCCCCCCCCCCCCATGTTTGCCGGATGATTTTGAAAGGAGCCCTAGGACCATCGGATATTCAGCTCTTCACGCAGAAAGGAAGATGCTGAGCCTGCCCTTTGCCCATGCGTGGGGGTTCGGGAACGGAGACATGGAGCTCTGGAGTGGTCGGTTGGAACAGGGAATGAATAGGTCCACCCAGGGGTTTGTAGACCTGCTGGACCTGAAAGAGGAGGGCTGACCCCCCCCCCCCAGTCCGGATCTACTTACCCAACATTCGAGCCATTTGCCCATGAAGACTCTGAAGCATGACCTTAATTACGTGGGTTTTTTTGAATCTCCACTAGCAGCTCGCTTGCTCTGGGCACATTGGTGGAACCCCTGAGTGGGGAGCGGGTACAGTGCCCGATTCGTGCCTTATGATTTTACCTGGAAGCTATAACAAGCCCCTCGCCTGCACCCTTGTCTTCTAGAAACTATGCTTCTCTTACTCCTTTTTCTGAACCTTGAAAGACTTATTACGCCCACGACAATTCCAGTGCATTTGCGAAGTGCAATTGCGAAGTGATGAAAAGAGCCTACGAAAACGCCCCAGTTTATATAGGCCCAGCTTGGTGTGGGTTGATCATCTGTTTCCAAGACGCTTGAAAACATAAGCGCCTCCGTTATAGAAATTTGGTTACCTTCTTAGACGACCACTGAAACCCAGGATCTGGGAAATATTCGCTCCCACAAATGTACTTCTATATCCGGAATCAAAGAAATTCTTTTAGTTTTCAAATAGTGTGTGGAACAGCTCCTCCTTTGATTAGAACAGTTTGCAGTTTTAATAGATGACAAAATTGGCTTGCCCTCTTATTTGACTTTATGATGCTTAGACTGGGCGTCATATTTAACTTTACAAACCGACAAAAAAAAAAAAAAAAAAATACTCCAGCCCCACGTTTGCCTTGTGAAATTTTATGGCTCCTCGAGTATGCTTTGTATTTGGCCATAAAATTGCATCACAAGTTAGTTGTCTAAAGTTGGATTAGTGGCAATTGAAAATTAACAGATGATGTGAATACTCGATTCTAAGATGTCCTTGAATGCGTGGTGCAGGCTGGTTTTGAAGTTAGCAATAGCACCCGTAACACATTTTTTTTTGTAATCGAATACCAATATTAATGAAATGCCCACTGCAATCTTGGTGTCTTATTCTAAGGCTGATGTAATTACGGTGGCATTTTTTTGTTGTTGTTGGGGGGGGGGGGGAGGTTCCTTAAAAGAATCAAGCATTTTGGGCAATTAGTCAAAATATCAAATTTTATTTATCAAGTTCACCTTGTTATCACCCTCTCTGGTAACTAATAGAATTTTAGGTACATAATGAGTATTTGTTGTATTCTTGCATACTATTATATTTAAAACAAATTATTCTGCCGTCCACCCCGTCTCCCCCTAAATATTCAGCCTTTGCTGGTTTGCTGCCTTAACAGTTGTGTAGATTTGCTTATGTGCAGCGCAGGATGGGTAAGTTAGAATCCTTTGACAGACAGATGTTCTGCATTACTGCGTTGGATTTTTGTAATCAGGTAAGTAATAGCTACTGCATTTACATCTTCTGCTTATGACTGGCTAGTTTAAGAATAAGGATGGATGTGGGCTAGTTTAGGCAGGGCACCAAGCTCGGAAACTAATCCATATTTAAAGTTGACTAAACTAGAAGTAAAGTAATTTGATTTTGACAAAAAAGTCAAACGGGCTTGCTTTACCATTTGCATTCATTTAAATTAAGTATTGGAGACTCCATGAGATGATATCCTTACACAACAGTAACTGAGAATTCTTTAAACAAAAGATATGTATTGGAACAGTAGCACCTCGATTTTCAGAATTAATTGGGACTGAAGGGTGTTCGGGTAATCCAATTTACATACAAAATAAAAGAGGAAAACGTTTTTCTTTACTCAGCTTTAGTGTTTGTGAACTATGATTGACTGTATAAGACTAATGAAAAACTATTTTCTTTACTCATTGTTTGTGAACTAACAGTATAAGATTAGTGACAGAAAATTTTGCATGAAACGACTCCAGGAACATAAATAAAACAAAATCAATGCAATCTAAAAAAAAAAAAAAAAAAGAACAGCAAACTTTGGATTATTTTGGAAGAATGGGAGTTTAGATAATAAGGGTGTTTGGATAATTGGGGTTCCGGTTCTACTGTATAGTATGTTATATATTCCATATACCATAAAAGGTAAGCGTTGGTGTAAGCTACATCACGGGAGTAGCCTTCCAGCATGCCGTGTAGCTTTGTGCTTGTGGAAAAAATTTATGATTCAGGGATGGGAATCTTGTCTTGTTTCGTCCAAGAAGATGTACCCAGTGATCGGCAATCCTCACAGTACAGATCATGGATGTGTGGAAGCATCCATCAGCTTTATTATCAGGACGCACCGTTAGTGGTGGCACTTTCAGAGCTGGCTCGTGTTTTGATTAGAGTTTGCCCAAAATTTGAAGATGTTTTCTCGTATGTATGGTGGATTGGATCTTTAGGACATTGCCTGGGTGATTTTGTTGGTTTTGAAGTGTTGTCAGTGCTGATTTGTGAACGATATCATCTGAAGTGATGGTGTCCGACGTTAACCCTTGACGTTGGATTTGAACGAAGTGTGTTGGACATGTAGACCTATCTTATCTGCATTCTAACCGGTGCGAAACTTGTCATTTAATTCTGGAGGGCAACTGACCCAACGTTTTGAAATTATGTACAATTTCTAGGAGAAGATAGCTCAAGATCAAGCCAAGCGTGAATGTGACGGGTGAGGAGTCTTCGTATTCTGATGTCGCTACGCCTAGAATGAAAAATATAAGAAAGTGACAAAGAAAGTTGTTAACACAAATTCATCTCTTTTAATATCAAGCGCTGTTCGTCGAGATGTCGACCTTTCGGCAGGCCTTGGTGTCGTGCATGATTACGATGATCTGGCACCGGACGGACTCCATTACTCCCACTAATCAGCGGATTCCTGCGTTGAGGTGTAATAAGCTTTCAAACTAAACAGCTTCAGTGTATGAAGTGGGAAAGCATAACTCTTGCGATGTCTATCAAATTATTAGGCTTCCATTTGATCCGAATTTTATATCAGTGGATGACGTTAATGCTACTTTGGTTTTTGCATTGTCAAATGTAGCAACTGTGCTGGAGCCTAGTCTGGATGTTCAAAACACCCCTCCGTCATTGCCTCTTCATCTGTGAAAGATACCAAGGATTGCAAAGACTTGACTTTCTGTTTGCCTTTGCTGCATTTGGAGCCATCATGCCACTATAGAGAACTTTGTTTCCCGGAAACGAACCTTTACTGAATGCTTCGGCGGAATGACAATCACGTTCAAAGAATTGCTCGGTTTCCCATAAATGCGATAAAAATATGCAAGGAAAAAGTTTATATTTCATCTTATTCTACTGATTCGAGAAATATAACTCCTAAGATTTTTGTGAACAGGCACAAATCACCTTCGTACTCAAGGCGCTTTTCATGCTTTAAAGATCCTACGTCATTTGTGCTCACCCCCCCCCCCCCCCCTCTTCACTGATCTTGATTGCGAGAATTGCCAATCATTGGGTTTGTTGGTTGGCAGGATACAACATTTTAGTTTTAGTCAGGAAATTCGTCTTGAACAGACAATAAATGCAAATATTAAATTGGGAAGGTATTCTACGAAAAAAAGCAGATTTACCCATTCAGGCTTACGAAATCGTTTGTATTTTGCCGCGGATAGTTAGCTTTATTAGTAATTGGACATAGCTGAACCTGTATCTCGAGATTTGGGGTTGGAGGATTGTCACAAGTGCCGCCTCTAAATTTCTATTCATCACTGCTCCTGGGTCGCCACCTTTCTAATACGTGGTCAATTATATTACTTGGCCACCTTGTTGGCTGCTTCTCCACCATTCGCATAGGGTTTCTCCACATAAAAGTGCACAAGTTGGTTGCTCACAGTCATGTGTACACTGGTTGGTAAATTGATAAGGAAGCTGCCCGGAGAGCTATGTAACAAATCTTGTTAAATGACTTCTAAATTGTTACCTCGTGTGCATTATATTGTTTCTTATAATCTGTTCTGTTTTATGTAAACAGCTGATGGATAAGTCACAACGTCAAACATTCCGACAGACAATCGCTTCCGTGGCCCTTCCTGACACTCCATATGCTGATTTGCTGGCTTGCCTATGACTTGGTCAGCAGGACGAATGTCGAACTGAAGCCTGTGCTTTCTTTTGTCCAGGATCAACATGTGCACACCAGTGAACAATTTGTAAAAAAAGGGTATTGAATGTGATGGCACCTAAAGCATGTAGTTCCAAATTACCTGACATCAATATTGCAGAAGAACTACAATAAACTGGACTTGTTGCTGTAACAATACCTTATATTATCATCCCATCATGCATTCATTTGGCACTTGCATTGTTATTGGAAAGGCAGTAAGTTGAGAAAATGGTACATGGAAAACTTTATACATTGTGATAATTTTTGTTTGTTGCGAAACGAAAAGCCCTTTTGTTGATATTTGATTGAATCGTGCTAGGTTGTAAAAATCTTTAAAAAACAAGAAGGTTGTAAGAAAATGCAGAATGAATGATAATGTTTCATTGCTACTGGGTGTGTGTGTATGGATATTTTCCACATTTTGGCTCACTGTCTGTTTTAAATTTAGGTAAAAATGAAATTTCTTATTTTTAAACACATGTATTTTGTATTGTTTGCAATATTCGCTTCACTATACAAGAGACAGGGTAAGTTAAACTTATGTACAATAATGCACCAAAAGGTAATTTTAATTTATCATAGATTGACCTGTTGCATCTCCGAAATCGATGTTTACTATGGCTTGTAATATAAAAAGATGAATATGGTGATGTAAAATAATGACTATTTTTCATTAATTCTAGTAGTTTTTACAATGTGTACCCAATGCATTTTTTACAAGGATGCATTTGATTTGCCCGTTAAATGATTGTATAATATCAGGTCTGTACAAAGAATAATTAAATGAATAAAAAAAATAGACAATATTGATATTTTCAGTTTTTAAACCAAATTTGTTTATGTACATAGAGGATACAAGCTAACAAAAAAAAATTATCGCTTGTTTGGAACTATGTTTAAACTTCGTCAATTTGGAAATCACCATGGACAGTCTCTAGCTTGACATTCCTGCAAACACCTTTTCCTCTGGTCCTACTGCTGAATCTCTTGGCTTTGGTGAAGGTGCATTTGCTACTAGATTAGTAGATTACTGACCAAGATGACCTGTCTGCTGAAACTAAGGAACATTAAGATCTGTCAGCAGTCAAGTGCCCAAGTTAGGTCTGCCTGGTCAGCAAGAACAAACTATTTAGCAGTCAAATCTTCGCTCAAATTAGCTTGTCCATGGTGGACAGCTGAAGCAACTGAGCGCGTGAGCAGCAGAACTGATATGGTTTCAAACCTTACCTTTGATGTAGGAATGGTACTGAATGGGTTGGCGGTTCTAATCGGCCCCCAACGTTCTAGGTTACATGACCACACCCGCCAGATTTAATTAGTGTGTGCAGTATAGCGTGCGTGGTAATTCCTCATTTCCTCCAAGGTTTTGATTGTGACATTCTCCTGCAAGGCCACAGTGTACTCCGCATTCTGTTAAACTTGATCAGTGAAAGAAATATGACCTAAAATATGGGTTCTCTGCAGGTATTATTTCGCACTGGGTTTCAAAGGCGAGTTACGCTACAGAGCCTTGCCACCTTTTTCAAGCATAAATTCTAGTGAGGAAGGGGCAAAGTTGTCAATCGAACCACGAAAACCCAGCCATGGCACGACCAACAAAATAGAATTGGATCTCAAAGCTGCTGAAGGAACCTTTCCTCTGCTGTTGACACGTCATCGTCTTATTCCTGACATTGACAATGCTTCTTCTCCAAAAATATCTACTCTTAGCATCACAAGGTCATTGCGGTCGTCGGCCAAGGTCTACCTTCCCTAAGCAAATAGTTTAGATGTTGTCTTCAAGATATGAAACAACTTGGACGTCATCCTAACATGTCAGGGGGTCACAACGTGAAACAAACTAATGTTTACGTCTTGTACGCTTAGATTTCAAAGGAAAGGATATTCACCGTTCCAATATCCTTGCAAATTTTCAAAAGTCTGGTTTTTTTGGAGTTGGAGGGGCTCAGAACAACTGTCTTCGTCAGGCTACCACATCACCGCTCACTTTGTCGTTTGTCTATTTAAATGCGACGCGAGGCCATAGCCTCTGTAACTTGCAGGCCTGTAAACCATTTCTCCCACAGCAACTTATTAGACTCGCCCCTAGATATTCATCAGCACAGCCTTCTCTCGGCTGTGGTGTTGAATAGCCAGCCCAGTCTATTCGGTGTCGAGTTTCCTTGTGGTGGATTGCTATGCCATTCGTTACAACCTCATTCCTGGTGTGTGCCATGTGCTGCTAGACCCTCGTGCATGTACCTTTTCTTGTCTCTGCCACATAAACGGCATCACTGTTCCCACATGGAGCTTTGTAAACGCCTTCACGGGTGTTCTTAGTGCGCTTCAGGGCTTCATCTTCTTGTTCTGGCATCAGGATAGGCATGCCTATTCATCAGGTGGTCTTTCAGGCCCTTTGTGTTCTTGACGTATGATGTAAAACCATTTTTCTTAAGTACACCTTGGACTTAGTCCGTAACGCCTTGGACTTAGTCCGTAAATAAGTGACTGCTACGTTTGGTCCTTCCTCCATATCCTTGATTTTGTGTCGGTGGTCAGCCTTCCACACTCCATCTTTCTTCATGCCTACTGCTCGACTAATTATTATGTTTAGGCACCCGCGTGGATAGCCCAACTCAATGAACCTTCCCTTGGTCTTGTACAGGTATTTCTTTGGTACGTCTAGGCTTTCTGATGTAGCAATTTGCCTTTATTGCTACAGTCATTACTGCGACACAGCATTTGGTACCTCTTTATGGATGACATACTTGTCGTAATGGCAGCATACGTCACGTCAACAACATTTGCAACCTGGTCCGTGAATTCAGTAATATTTGTAGTTGGTTGTGTGATGATCGGCAACCCACACGACTCACTTGCAGCACAAGAATTCTTTAGCGTTGTTGTTGCAGCACTCATGACCACAGCAGACGAATTATTGACCGAAATACTCCTTGCCACAGATGTTATCAATAACATGAATGCCTGCAACTGCATAGTAAACGTTTTGGTCAAATCTCCTTAGCCTACCGGCTTTTCAAATCGTGTATCCATCGCCAAAAGTCTGACCTGCAGCTGTGCAGACAATCGCGCTTCCATCCCGGTTAAGTCTTCATTGCCAGCGTCTGGAGATGGTTGACCCTGCAAATCGTGCTCCACAGGAAGTCTAGTGCCACTCTCAGCAACATGGTGCGTTCGATTGGGAAGACTTCCAGCGACAGGTCAGCACTCGTCGTACTAATGGTAATGGCGGCATCGGCAATGCATTATAACATCAATTTATCTGGGCCACCTGGTTGAAATTGATTTTTATTGCCTACCTGAAAATAAACATTACCTGGAACATTGCATTCTCTCTCTCCTATGCTGTTTCATTTAGAGATTAAAGTTCTGGAGCCACCGCCAGAGCGCGCTAGTCTCGCTACCCACTGTGCATTTGGTTTGCGCATCCTCCGTGCATATAAAAGATGCGACCGCATATCATCGTTTATTCCTCTGTAGTGCCCAGGTGATGATTCAGAGGGGAGGTAGGGTGGGTGAAGGTAATGTTTATTTTCGGGTAGGCAATAAAAACCAATTTCGACCAAGTGGCCCTGGTAAATTGAATGTTATATGCAGATGAAAATATACATTACCTGAAATTCAGTGCATTCCAGCAGACCTCGTCAAGAGTGGAGACGGGCACCACCTTAAAGGGTACCCTAGGATTGCGAGCTGGCTCCCCCATAAAGTAAAGACTTAGCATGCTACCAGAGGTGAAAGTATCACCAGCAGACTGGTAGCACAGCTTAAGGGGTTTATTTAAAGAATTCGCTTGGACGCAATGAACGGACCAAGGTGATTAAAAGTCCTTCTGCCTGCAATGATGTATCTCGTAGGTAAAGGGACGTAAAAGCGCTATGGCTCCTCCATGATGTTGCTTCAAGTATGTCAGTATAATAGGAACGTTGCTGTGAAAGGCCCACGATGTGAAAATAGCTAAAAGTTCGTGGGTGGTAACTCGGAGGTTCTGGTCGCTTTGATCGATGTCTAAGGCATTCTAGGTTGAAGGATGACTTGTTTGATCATGTGGAGATTACGCAGGTTGTTGTTTCACCACTATTGCGAGTGAAAGGTAAGAAGAGATGTGAGCAGCCTTTGCGGAGAGGCTTATTCTTTTTGAGGTAAAAACGAATTGTTCGTACTAGACACAAAGTTCGTTCAGGTTCTTTACCCAGAGTGTTTGGTAGTGCTGGAGATAATGAAGGGATGGGATCGTTCGTAAGGTTTTTGTGACTGCGTAGAATGTTGCGTGTGGTGTTACTTTAACGCCTTTACAGTCCCCAAGAAAGAAGCATATCGGTTGCTGTGGACTGCAATGAAAGTGCAATTAAGAAGACAGTTTTCCGTGTCGGGTGACTAACGTAACATGATGAGAGTGGCTCGTAAGGAGCTGCAAGAAGGGACGTTAAGACTGTGGAAAGGTCCCAATCTGGAAAGAGTCGTTGTGTTATTGGTCGTTCCAAGTCAAAGGAATTGACGAGTGCTGAGATGCGGATCCAGAAGGTAAGAACTTCCTGTAGCCTTGAATACGGAGTTGAACGCTGGTCGATAAACAAAAATTGAGACCTTCTTTAAATAGGTCATTGAGGTAGGTTGGGTAGTCTGGTAGAGGAGGATTGACCGGATTGACTTTCCGTGGCGGGGACCAATGAAACCATCGGCGCCAATAGTTGTCGTAGATATGGTTTGTGGATGAGCGGATAGCCTTCGGAGGCGATAAAGGCGGTCTGTTCGTTAGAAAAGTGTGTTGCTTCCAGGAGTCTGATGATAGTAGCCACTCTTGTAGTTTCAGGGCAGACGGTCGCTGGTGATATTTCGTTCCGCGATGTTGGTAGAGTAGATCCGGTATTGTCTGGGAGGTGCCGAGGGTGATCCACAAGAAGGTTTAGTAGGTGGGGGAAACCATGCGGCTGCTGGCCAGTTTGGTGCCACTAGGAGGAACAGGCCGGGGGACCGAGAAATCTTGTGAAGGAAGTTTGAAGAAGTTTGAACGCCAGGAAAATATACCCGAAGAGGTGATCCCATGGAAGGGTGAGGGCATCTGCTGCCCAAGCTCGGTCGTCGGGGACGGGGCTGATGAATTGGCAAAGTCTGGCATTGTGCTCGTGGCAAAGAGGTTAACCATAGGACGTCCCCAAATGCTGAAGAGAGACTCGCAGATGCATGTTTTGAGGGTCCATTCGCCGCTGGTAAGGTGGACATTCCGACCACCCAGAATGTGTAGGGGCAGAATGGTTGTGTTCAGGGAGATACAAAGACGAAATATGGCCGATGTTTGGTTGTAAAGTGTGCGAGATCGAGTCCCTCTTCCCGTCTGAAGGTAGGCCGCTACTGTGGTGTTGTCCGTGTGGACTTCGAAGAACTTTCCCTGATATCGAATGTTGAAAATATTGGCAGGCCGTAAAGGACAGCTCGTAGTTCGAGGACGTTGATGCAGTCGTGTTCGTGTGTTTTCCACAATCCCGAGATCTGATGATGGCTGATGTGTACTCCCCATCCCTGAAGGTGGCGTCCGTTAAAAGATGCAGGTCTAGGGATGGTTTGTTTGCGATATTGTGGTAACGTCCATCCACCAGAGTAGAGTGTGGAAGGGGAATGATCGGGGAATTTCTCGGATCTGTAGAATTGGTGCGTATTGCTGCCCCATTCTTCGATGCGGAAGTGAAGAGTCATCCACCTGCCGTACGGAACTAGGTGGCCGCAGAGTCGAGTGTACCTATAAGAGAATTGAGATCTGTAAGGCTGTACATTTGCAAGTGAAGGAATTGTCTGGTCTTTTGTAGAAGGTCGATGATCCTGTCTGGAGAGGGTATTACTGTTGACGAGGTGAGGTCGAAGAATACCCCGAGAAACACAAACTGCTGAGAATGGGTAAGCCTTAACTTTGGAAGGTTGATACCAAACCCAGTTTTTGGAGCAGGTTGATGGGAAAGTAGTGGTCGCGTAGAAGTGCGGCTTTGTTTTGATGAGGAAGGAGCCAATCGTCCAGAAAAGCTCCTTCAATTGCTTCTGATGCTGATGTAGTGTTGCTTGTACGGGTTTGAGGACTGTTGTAAAAATGCGTGGTCCCGCATTGAGGCCGAAGGGAAGGTAAAGAAATTTGTAGACTGTGCCGTCGTAAATAAATCAGAAGAGGTGCTGAACAGACGCATGAAGTGGGTATGTAGATATGCATCCTCGAGGTCAATAGAAATCACCTAAGCGAAGTGAGTGGCTGATGGAGTCTACTGTCTCCATTTTGAAGTGGTCGTTGAGGATGTATTGATTCAGCGGTTGTAGGTTGAAAATTAAGCAGAAGTCCCGTCTTTTGGGGGCAAAGAAAAATCGAACTGTAAAATCCTGGGCAAAGCGGATTTGCAAGTGGTTGGATCGCCGACTTGGTTAAGAGAGTCCTGATTTTGAAGTGAGACGATCGCAGACAATAGTGATTGACCACGGCGGTGGTGAAATGACAGGACTTGTGCGAAAACGAGATTGAAAACTGTTGCTGATGATGGTGAGTACGTATGGATCAGAGGTAAGGGTCTGCCAAGTAGCAAGGGAATGGCCCAGGTGACCCACAACAGGAAGGGTCGCAAGACAAATGTTGGTGACTGTGGCGGGGTCGTTGCTTAGGGCCAGGAGATGCATATCGAACCCTGCGTTCGGGAGTGTCGCTGTGTCTTGAGGGTTGGTTACGACTGCTTCCAGAGTTCTTATTCCGAAAGGACAACTGTTCAGGTGGGGGCGACCAAGATGGTATGTTGTGTTCGTATGATGATGGCATTTTGTGCCAGGTGACCTTGGCGTCTGTACAAAGGGGGCGAGGTTGATCTTGGGGTATCGTAACGGCTTGAGTCGGAAGGTTTTCGGTTTGCGAGCGATGTATAAATAAGGTGCCACCTTGGGAATGAGACCACGGAATAATGTGTCTGACTCGTGGATTGGCTGGTCCGAAGTTCATGACGTGTGGAATCGTTGAGATTTGTTGCTATGTTGAGTGACTTCTCGAAGAAGTAAAGCCGAGTTGAAGAGAGCTCGTGTGAGCCAGTTCATTGAGTGAAACATTGCGAAGCATGTCTTACGAAAGACCTGACTGATGAGAAAGGCCAATTCTTTGGGCGCAGAAGGTGGTGGTTTGGTAGAAAGTTTCTCGCAGAGTGCATTTGCTGCTGTGTTCAAGAAAACCGTAAAAGGCGGTTGTTGTCTCGAAGAACCGAGGTCGGGATCATGGGCTCCGTTGTGGAAGACAAAGGGCTGGACCGAAATCCAGGGGCCTACCTGCTTTAGGGGCCCCGTTTTGGAGACCCCGTCTCACCCATGAAATGCAAGCAAACTTAAAAGCAAAGTCTTAAAAGCATTGCTGAATATATTGGGTCCAAAGTTTGAGCATTTCGCATAATTTTAATGTGGATTTTCAAAACAATTTCTCAACTTCTGGAAGGGATACCCAGACCCCCCTCCTCTGGCCGCACCAGAAACGATGTCCCCCCCTGAACAGAGGCCCGCCTCGGGCACTGTGTCAGGGGCCTACTGTAGTCTGTACACGCCACTGGTGCAGTGGGTAGCGAGACTGGCAGGCTCTGACAGCAGACTCCTGAACTTGAATCTTTGAATGAAACAGCATAGGAGACAGTCAATGCAATGAATTCCAGGTTATACAGGGTGTGTCATCTCAAGTGTTAATGCTCAATATCGTCCCTAGTATTGCAGATACGTCGAACATGGCCATGGAATACGTTGGAACATCCAGGGGGCCATCAGACTGTTAAACCGAAAATGACCTTGATAACCGATTTCAAGGTCAACGAAAAACTAGCTCCGGAAGTAGCAGAGATGGGGGCATGATGTAAATTGCAAACTTGTAGAGGACGAAGACATGACCTCAACAAAGCAAACAGAACAGATATCGGTTCAAATGTTAAAGAGATACAGTAAAAACAATATGGGTCTTG